>JABFEB020000020.1:12112813-12129824 GCA_019775895.2 Stomatorhinus ivindoensis | reverse complement strand
GGGGTCTTCAGAGGCCAGTGCTGGACCAGGGAGGACAGTGTCTGGCAGGAGGGCTCTGGCCATTAGGTGCACTGGTCAGTCAGGCAGGATCCAGGCCTCTGTGGAAGCCACAGAAAATGTAGATGTGGAGGAACGTGTGACTGCATCCCGTCTTATTGCCACGGTGATAGATGAGCTATTGTAAATTTATGGTATTTTTGAGGTTTGTTAAATTGGTAGTGAATAACGGATGTATAAGTTACATTATAGTTATATTAGTAATATATTAGTTTAGGCTTTAGAGGCACTGATTCACTTGATCGCACCTCTTTGTACAAGCAGAGTACATGGAGAAAAGCTGAAGATGACAGTGGGAAGATGGAGGTCCCTCACCTATCACTTCCCCATGCCTTGGAGGTGACATTGAAGTGTAAACCGCTGCCCGCGCTCAGGCCCAGCAAACTGATTATGCACGATTAAGGACATACTAACTGCAAGACATTTAAAAATTAAAATATTTTTTTAAAAGACGTATGTTGATCTAATGCTATTGTAGTGTATTTCAGGTTTGTGTACTGAAGACCTGAGTTATGTTTTGTTTATTAGAAGCTTGTTTAATTATTCAGCTAGTATGCTAATTTATTATTTAGATTCTGACATTTCCCTACTGTCCTTCTGTTAGCATTTCAAATTCTATATGCCATTACTAATCAACAAAAAAAACTACATAACTATAAAATGTCTTCTTATCATTGAAATCCATACAGAAACATTTCTAAATTGCATACATATACTAGCAAAGTGTAGTTATGGAAGGGTTGAAAAAAATGCCAGGCGTCCTGAAAGTCTCAAGGCCATGTTCGTCAATGCAGAGCAGGAGATTTCCCTCTAAACTCTTAATCCTATGTGACTTGCTGTTTAGGAGAGATGAGGAGTAACAGAGGAGGGCGTGGTCAGCTCCAGGAGCAGCGAGGGCAGCGTCCCTGGTCTTCACAGGGGGCTCGGCCACCACTGCTGGCTGGGCTCATGGGGTAAAAGGTCGCCCCTAATAAAGATACAGGAAGGAGAGGAAGAAGGGGGAAAAAAACGCTGAAGGGTTTTCAGCTTGCGAGGCTGTAGACAGGCGGGCTCTGGGGAAAATAGCAGAAAGCTATTAACTAACCGCAACATTATGTTGATCCGCTCGCAAGAGCTGTGCTACAGACAGCTAATGAACTGGCCTGAGCGTTTTTCAAGCTGAAATGCAGCGCTGGGAGAAGCGTGCTAGTACAAATTGCGTGACAGATCAATGCCCAGTTCCTAAATCAAGCAGGGAAAAAAAGGTTATTTGCAGTCCCCCTGGGATTCCATTCTCTCCTGTGTTTTATACAGTAAAAGCCCCGCCCCATTTAAACCAAAGGTTCTCCCAATCCTAATTAAATAAGAGGCAGTGTGTTGTGTGAGCAGCATTAGCGACTCGCGCACGAAAGCAGATCAGATAGGCGGAAGCTGCAGCAGGTACTCTGTTGTCAGACAGTGGGTCAGCTGCCCATCCCAGGCCGGCAGAAGGTGGGTGTTAAAGAGATCTGGAATGAAACACCCGCTTGTTGCTTCCCCGCCTGAAATGACTCTCCATCTGGAGATGCTTCCGGCATCCGCATAAAGAATCGCCCCGCCATTCGACCGCCTCCTCTTTGGCGGAAGGAAACGGCGCAGATTTTCCACAGACGGGTGTGGTGTTGGTCTGTCAGTGTGTGGGGACCATTCCTCTGGGGACGCCTCCCCTCGCCGTGAGGGATTTCAGACGGAGACTCTGAGACCTCTCCCTGTGCCTGCTGGAAGCTTGTCATGGTGCTACCTGCACTTGCACGCTTCGATCTGCATTGTAGCAGGCAGGTTTCATTCCTACAAAGGCCGCCCAAAAGCAGAAACCGTGCATGGTCAGGGCTTTTGTTTTTTGTTATATTTATGATGGTTTATTGTTATTTCAAATTTTTTGTTGTTATTCTTATTCATAAATCATATAACTTTGTCTGGGCCCCCTTGTACCGATTGGACCCTGGGCAGCTACAGAGTTTGTCTATGCCTGCATCCAGCCCTGTACATGATAAGCAGTAAACAGAATTTGCCAGTTTACGTTAACTGTGGAATGAGTAGATACATTTGGAAACAAAATAAATCATGCAAAATAATATTAAGTATAAAGACAACAGCAAAAATGTGCTTCGACTGATGGGGTCTCGAGCACTACCTTCTTAAAATAATCGTTAAAAATGCTGCTTTGTAGAACTGCATATGTTTGTTTCAAAATAACAACAGGCAGAATTTCACTGGTCTGCCTTTACTCTAGATTACTGAACTACTCGCTGCTCACTTACTGGGATCTGCTGCAACAACCAGAGGCAAACTCTTCAGAGTGCCGAACAAAACACGTCAGATGTAACTTTGGAGAGGGGGACCATGCAGCTGGGAAATGTTGAGGTGCTTGTTGTGTCTTGTTTGCAGGTTCAGTATACGTTTGCCACCTTCCAGTATGTTTTCATTAAATGATGCATGCTAACTTGCTAATGTTACACCTTGCTAACTTGCTAACGTTACACCTTGCTAACATGCTAACTTTATACCTGTGTTGCTCTGGGCTGCAGGACTTCAGCTCTCATTTGTCTTGTTTCATATTTAGTTTGGGTTTTGTACTCTCTTTGCTCTCTGACTTTTAGTTCCCTATTTCAGTTCTTGCTAATGGTTTCCCATTTTCTGCTGGGAAGAAATCCTGGCAGAATACCTGGGCCAGCTGGGGTGCTGTACAGGATGATTTACATTTCTGCAGAGTCCGGACTCTGTAAAACCCCGAGCTAATATACTTTTTAAACTTTATTTTCTGCTGCAGCTGTGCTTAAACAGAAGCAGCCCAATAATCCACTCGTGCTTTAATCCCCCCAAATTTGACAGACAAAACACCCCCCCCCCCCCCCCCAAAGGAATTCTCAACCCGGACCTGCCGGCCCCTTTGACAGTCTGACACGTTGTCGGAGGTCAGGGGTCACTGTGGCGGCACGGTGCTCAGCTGCTTCCCCAGTCTCCGTGGAGCCGCGGCCCGAACCAAGGCCGTGTCCCCGCCTTGCAACTCTCCGCTCGGCGGCTTCCTGCCGAATCCCAGCGGAGGGCCCTCGGCCTCGCAGCGGCGGCGGCGGCCAGACACAGCTTTTCCTCTGTTGTTGTTGTTTCCTTTCTTGGCACGGCGTGCGGCGGTACGGCCCCACCTCGGCCATTTCCACAGCCCTGGCACCATCGCCCTCCCCGCTGGGACGGACGGCGGGACGCGAGCTGAGACCCGCTAGCCGGGGCAAGCCTGGGGAGGCGGCGCGGCATTCTGGGAATGGCCCACGCGTCTGCGGATTATGCTCCCTCACGTTCGGGGAGTGGGTGTGAAGCGCACGTTCCCAAATGCATTTTACAAAAGATGATTTTGATTGGGCTGGCAGGGGGTGGGATGCCACGGTAAGCTGTTCTCGTATTTGCTTTTTCTTATTGTTAATATTTGTCATATAATATTCATTTCTTAGAAATCCAAAGCAATTAATTATATTGCATAATATTTTCTCTGTATTTTTTTTAGCATGACAGGCCTGTTAGAAAGATGTTTAATCTTTAATTTGACGCTGAAGAAACCATGCTGCGGACTGGCCTGCAGGTGCTCTGATCCAGGTCAGGGGGGTCTGTCCTTTGTCAGCTTTCCCTACCCTAACATGTCCTCACAGGAGGCTGCATTGATTCTGCCTCTTTGCACGGGCCACATTGTCCGTGCCCTTTCCCGCTGGGATTTATTTAATTGTTTATCTCTGGACACTTTCCTTCCTTCTCCCCATCTGTCTCATGACGCGCCAAGATTTGACAAGTCAAGTCGCACTCCACTCCCCAGCCTCTCGCGGCAGCATGTTGCTCTTCAAACCGCTACAGATGGCCTGTCTCTCGACAGGCACTCACACATAGATCATTACAGAATCGCACAGAACTTCACACACACACACGCGCGCACGTATACACACACGCGCGTGCGCACATACATGTACACAGACATCCACACGTAAAGCACATAGTCTATGAGGATGTGTTATTTCAATTGTTTCATTTCATTGGCACACGATGATACAGGTATGCCCAGAGGTCATATACATAAAGGCATATACCCAGATACATAAAGCAGACACAAATATGGATAAACATAAATGCACCTGTGGACGCGCAGCAGACAAACATAGCGCCCATGTGAAGAAGCACACATATGCCCACAGTAACATACAAAGCTGTTCTGTGCTTCTAATTGCTTATTAAGGTTCAGGGAGGACGGTTTACGAGAAGAGAAAAGGCAACACCCACGTATTTTGAGCATCCGAGATGCTGAGCGGCTCAGATGCGAACTTGGCCGGGTCGTCGGCGCTGTCTATATTACAGGTTAAGATCTCTGTTTCAGGGGGCCTCGTTACCCGCACCCCCCATAAGAGCTGTAAACGGTTGGCTTTTCAGGCCCGAGGACGCCTTGGCTGGGGCTTCCTCGGGTGCGTTAAGTCTGCAGAGGAGGGCTAGATCAATACGCACGCTCTGAGAGCAAGGCGGGATGAGATGGGAACCCCAAGGACTGCCGCTGCCTCCAAAGCAGATCGATACTCTGCCAGGGTTGACACACAGCTCTTAGATTGCTTTACATGATTGCTTAAAGGTTTTTGTTGCTGCGTGTGTTTGTTTGTTTTTGTCCTGTCTGCATGTCCTGCCTGTTCGTCTTGCTGCTTGTTCTCTCGACGGACTTGACTTAGGGCTACGATAAAATGTACAGCCCCTACCTGCTCTTACTCTAGGAGATTATAGTATTGATTATAAGTGTAGCATGCAATGTGACATATATAAAAGTATAACCATATCATTTTAGTCTTCGGGCAGCAAAAATGGTTTGACACAGAATGTTTGCAGGATTCTGAAAGGAGACAGCATTTTGGAAGAAAGCTCTTACTGGAAATTGGCCTCAGTACTTACTGGTCTTTATGGTCTACTCTTTGCTGGTTGCTGCATGTTGTGATGTTACATCAGCCAACTGCGCCCTGTTTGAAATTATTTCAAATAGGCTTAATTGGTTTAGCATAGCAGTTCATTTTTTGGTTCATTTGTAAGGCTTGCTTAATTTGAATGTACAGTACATGACAAATGCAGCTGTATTATATAGATATTTAACGGTTTAATTTTTAAAGGTTCTGTAAAAGTTTTCCAAATCTGAAATTTTTACAAAATTTGAAATATCCTTGACTTTCCTGACAAAGTGTGGTAATTGTGCACATATCTGATGGGAAAGGCAGCGTTCAGCAGCTACATCGCAGGCAGAGTTGCCCTTTGACTTCCTTTGTCATCTTCTTAATCTGCCTGAATTTTCCCTGTCTTAATTCCACCCGCATGCACCGTTTCTCACATCTCAGCCGAACCAAGTTAAGCACTTCGCTCTCTAAATAGGCCGGCCAGAATGACTGCTAATAAGAGGCTGTGTGTGCACGCTGTCGCCGCTGTGAAAGGTGTCGACCGCCAAGGACAAGTAGGTGTCAATATATCTGGTTTCGGCGCGGCAGGACTTTGAAAGGCGCGAGCTCTTCATGGCTTTTAATGAGATATCGCAGATGCACTGTTGTTTGGGAAGAGCCATGCTTTATTGTACTGTAGTCTTCCTGGCTCGTTCCCGGCAGAGTAGTGCTGCACTGGCTCTGTGTAGAGGTCTCATTAGGATGAGCCGGCCAAAACCGGGGTCACGCTATGAAAAGGTATCAGAAGCTAAATAGCAGGCGGCTAAGGCAAGCTGAGGAGCTGTGGCGTGGCCTGGGTTCCCCTCCAGACCTTGGGCCCTGGCCGCTATGACCTCCTCCCTCCACCATTATTCGCCCAGGCAGAGGCTGATAATTATTTTGCGCGGATGGAGAAAAGGGCACTGAGTGGAAGGGCCGTGTCACTGCCGATGAAGGGATGGTGGGGAACGGCCTGGGCTAGAGAAAGGAAATTTAAAAAAAAAAGATCAAAAGGAAGCCGTTCGCTTTTCATGCCTCAGAAGGCTCCAAAGAGGATAAGGAACAATCAAGCCTGTGGTGTCCTGTCCTCTCCGGCAATTAGACTCAGCTGATGAAGTGAAAGGGATGAATGGCAAGGTTCAAGGCCTCGTCTCGGATTCACACAACAGGGCGGGTCTTTCTCCCAGCCCTCCTCCTTTATCTCTGTCTCCCTTCAGAGTGGCAGAAACGGGACTGAAATATTTCCAAATGAAGACAATGCAGCGGTCCAAGGAGCCAGATTTTTAATCGCGACGTCTGATGAGATGGAGTGCGGTGTGGGAGAGCTCACAGACGCTCATTCAACAGTCTGTGTCCTCCCTCATTACGAGTGCCGAAAAAAAGTCCATTAACAGATTTATACCAAACTCAAACCCTTTTCATTTGCTGTCAATACACTTCCATGACCTTATATGGCCAATATTTAAAGGCTCTGATAGGCTGAGCTACAAAGAATGTCAGACATGGTATTTCAAAAGGTGGCATTTCACAATGTCTTTAAAACAATAGTTAAAGAATGCAGAATAATAACAACATGGGCAAATTATGAACAGACACGCTTGTTTGAATACGACCAATATTTAATGACGAATGTTTACATTTTACTCCAGCAGAAGGAATTCCCAGGGAGTCTCTAAATAACATTCTGCATTTAATTTTAGAAGCAAAGTGAGGCTATTAAGTAGAGCGAATGAGCCATAAGTGTAGCACAAAAGACACCGTGTGGCGGATTAAGACGAACCCCAAAAAACGTAATGGAAAGTTTAAGCCTTTTCGTCGCGTTTTGGGTCTGCTTTGCACCCAGGGAGAGCAGGTTGTACCGCAGAAAAACGTGAGTGCCGCCACAGCGCTAAGGCCCACTGATGCTCAGTGGTAGGCTTTAATCTGCTGTGTCGATAATGTGCGCAGAGGAGCAATTCAGCTCTGCAAACTTTGGGGTTCAAAGCGGGAGAAGCGCAGGGTCAGAATGCCAATGAGCCAAATGAAATGCGGCCAGAGCGAGCGTTGGGGATTTGGGAGCCCACTTTGTCGTACGCCTTTGATCTTCGAAGAGCCCAGGCTGAGATCATGCGGAACATCACATGCCTGGCACTGAGCACGCTTAACATGTGAAATGCACAGCTGCGTGCTGTTCGGCTGCCCTGCCGATGTAAACGCCGGCACTGTATCGGGGTCCAGAGAAATGCAGACATCTGTGTTGCTTTCAGTCGTCCAACCACCTGTCAGTCAGTTATATACCACACCTGTATTTTTCCCAAAATACATTTCAGGTGGCCAGTTTTTTTTTCATGTGAAAGTATTTTATGAAAATTGTTCCCATGTCAACTGGTGCCCCTTCCCCTCTTTCTTTCCCTGTTTTATTCCTTCATTTTATTGCCATATTTCTCAGTCTAAACAGATGGGACCTTCTCAGATACTGTACTGCACTATTCTGAACAACCTGTTGAAACCAGCCTGTTTGTTCAGTTCTTCAGAGCCTGCCTGTCTTTCACGGTGAAGTCTGCAAGAAGTACAAACAGAAACCAACTCCCTCATGGTTTAAGATGCATAATTGCCATTAATATGTTTAAATTGATTTGTCTTTCAATTACTTTCGCAACGCAAATTAAGTAAAAGCTGAATGATTTGTACTCCTTGAATTTTTGCTCATGATCCAGGGAAAATGAGAAAATCATTATCGCTCTAACAAAAATTAGAACCGGATCTAAAGAGCACGCACACACACAGACACACACACATATTTCCATATAGATATACACAGAACACAGACAGGTACACCTAATAAACTCGGATGAGCGGTAGATGATGGATGGATGGATGGATGGATGGACACCTTACTAATGCCAGGTTCATATTGTTTACACCAAATTTTGACCCTGCCATCTGACTTGTGCAGCAGAAATTGACACTTGTATGACCAGGCTACGCTTTTCCAACCTTTTGGCCAGTTTTGGTAAGCTGACCTCAGTGTGGTCTTCTGCTGCTGCTTCAAGGTTCAATGTGTTCTGCCTTCAGAGATGCTCTTCTGCATACCATGGTCGTAACAAGTGGTTATTTGAGTTGCTGTTGTATTTCTACAAGCTTTAACCAGTCTGGCCGTTCTTCTCCGACCTCTGCCATCAACAAGGCATTTTCACCCAGAGAACTGGGGCTCACTGGATGTTTTTCTTTTCTCTGCCCGTTTCTCTGTAAACTTGGTGGTTGTGCATGAAAGTCCCAGTAGATCTGCAGGTTCTGACTCACTCATACCAGCCCACCTGGCATCAAGAGCCACGCCGCATTCATCTTAAATCACCTTTGTTGTTGTAATTCTAGTGCTTGATTTGAACATTAACGGAAATTCCTGACTTGTATGCACCATTGTATGCATTGCGCTGCTGACATATGATCAGCTGATTAGATATTAGCTTCAATGTGCAAATTTACCCAATAAAATGTGCAGTGAGTGTCCAGTGAGTTCCCTGTGACCCTGACATATATGTAAGCTAATATACCACTATATTTATAAACAAATCTGCATTTTTAAATCCTGGTTAAATCAGGGTTCTGCTTCCAGGCTCAAAGCTTCTAAGACAGCAGTGCACAAGAATTTTGTGAAGCAGGAGGCACTGGGAACAACCAGAAACTAGCAAGGCTGAACCAGGTTGCAGTGTATGTGTGTGTGCGTGTGTGTGGACTAGGGTTATAATATATGGTAGGGACCAAATATCCCCCACAATGTATAAAAACCCCACAAAGATCTGTGAATGCAATCAAAAATCTAAAAATGCCAATAGTCTCATATTTTGTTTGGTTACCCATGGTTAAGGTTAGGGCTGGGTAGGGGTTAAGGTCGTCATGCTGGGGCTAGAGTTTTCCTCATAGAATGGAGAGTCCCCACAAAGATATAATTACAAATGTGTGTTTGTGCATGGCTTGATATTGCAGGAACTGGTATTACTAGCGAAAGGGTTAATTTCATAAAATTTATGTTGAAACACATTATTTTATAGTTAGTCATATTTCATTATTTAATATCAACTTGAGTGTACTTTCATTTAAGCAATTAATTTAAATAATACATTTTAATTTTGCTGTTCTTGCTTCATTAATTTTTAATTATTTATGTTTGACGCATGATATGTGAAGACATTAAACTTGTATTTTTTTTATGGTTTGCTTGTACCGCAATGAAATGCTCCAGCAGATCTCAAGTTTTCAATGAAACATTGTTCAGCAGCTGGAATAACGACTCCACAGTGTGCTCTGGTTATGAAAACTTTTTTATTATTTGACTAGATGCTATATAGATGTCAGGTAGATAGACTTTAATCAACTCACACATATGGTTCATTATTATTTTTCATTTATTGATCGTCTTTAAAGTAAGAATAAGTTCCACACGACCCAAAAGAAACCATGAACTCATTAAAGGCTTGAATTGCTGGCTGTATTTCTTACACATATGTACTGTACATCGCACAGCTCGAAGTCGTACACTCATATGATGAAATACAGGCACACACACATACACAAACACCCTCGAAGAGCAGGATGTGAGGATTCGCAGTCATGCAGGCTAAACAGCCCCCCCCCCCTCCACCTTCACAGCACAATTAATCTGAGTCCAATCAGAACAGACAAGAGCCGCTGTGCAGAGGACCAGCCTCACAGACATCCTGCCACAACAGATTTCCACTGCCGGTGTATCTTCTAGGTGGCCACCTCAGACTTACATACAGAGACACTGTAATTCACACCACAGACTGATGGAAAAACTGCCAGCACATCACATCTCTTCCGAACAAAAAAAGCACGTGGGTCAGATCTAACAAAGCCATTTTGTGGCTTTGGTGTTGGTGGCTGTCCATGGAGAGGGGCAGATTTGTAGACTGATTCACTCATAAACAAGTGTTGGAATGTTGAATCGGAGTCATAAACTAATTTTTCAGAAAATAACAACTCAGTTCTGTTAATCTTTGAAGTACAAATATTAGTGTTAAGGTAATACGAGTAAAAAGCTATAAGAGTATTTGAACCTGTCTTAAGTAAATGTTATCTCATTGTTTTATGTAAAAATAGCCTGGGATCCCCACTGCTTTGACGTATCAGTAGCAGAAGTTACTGGAAAGACATCTACCTTACACACAAGTTTAAGTGAAACTCATTTAACTCAGCTGCTGCTGATTACTGGCTTTCCAGTGGGATTTGTCTCAGCAATCTGCAGCATAAACTCTTGTCATATAAGGATCATTTTGTGGAAACCAAAGCATAGTTCTGCTTATGCCAAAAAATGTTGAGGCGCACAGTGTCCTCGCCCCGTCTGTCATCTTACGTATCTGATGCTTGTCTAGGCCCTTGTCTCTGTGCCACTCTGCCATGCTGAATCCAACCATTAACACCCTCTGCACTGAGACATCAACATCAAAAAAAAAAAGAAACATCATAACACATTACAATAGTTAAGTAAAGCTTAAAGATACAGATGGCAGGATATAATTCTTTCTGATCCGATCCCCATACTGATTTTTAAATTTTGAGTATCTGCTGAAACTGATACCAATCTAATTATTATTATTTATTTATTATTATTTTTATTATTATTATTATTATTTCCCCTCCTTTATCAGCGACTAAGTATTAGATGAGATATCTGAATCAATACAGTCAAACTAACACAGCAAACCACCCGCATTTAGTGCTGTAGCAGCATTGTTTGATATCGCTAAGAACAGGAAAATATATGTGGTCATGTGGTTCAGACAAGCGCTGTGACACTTTACTACAGACACACATGATTTACACAAGTCTGCTTCTTTGCTTTATACAACATTCACAACAATGAACAGAAATATGCATTAATGTGCAAACTCAGCAATCTGGTCCCAAATTAAATATAATTTTTTAAATCAATATAATCACTGTAAAATCAAAATATCACTGTATACCCCAACTACCCAATTCTAATCAAAAACTACACACCAGTCACCAGTACAAAACATACATTAGATCAAAAATAAAACTTAACGTAATTAATTAACCAAACTTAAAGTTTGTGATTAAAAAAACGTAATTGCCCAAACTTTACAAAACATGCATCTAGTTTGTATATATTTTTCTGTGTTGAGGCTTAAGAAAACTCAGCCCTAGCCTTACATACATGCACTCTGCGGCCGACATGACGGCTGCGACACACATGTGGTGCTGGACATGCGACCATCGCGTGACCCTCACTTCTCTTCATGGTACAGTATGTCACACTAAGGCTGCAAGCATTCTTACAATCTTAGGCCAGACGCATCTCTGATTCGTTTCTTACTCCTCCTCTGCCTGGTATCTGACCCTGCATTTTTTGCTGGTATTGATCTGATACCAAGAGTGGGAATTGGATCAGTGTCATGCCTACTTAGAAAGTCCCACATAAACATTTTCACCCTCTCATTTTCAACTTTATAACCCTACAACATTCTCTTCAAAAGAAATTGATGCACCATTTATTTATTTATTGCTTGACAGTGACATGGAAATATATTGTAGGCTAATGTAGTACATGGGTTTGTGTAACGATAAATGCCGAACTGTTAAGCTCTACAAATATTTGACCTTTGTGCCAATTACTCATACCATATGCATCACGGTGATGCATCACAGATAATGTGGGTTAACTGTACACGCACACACACACGCACACACACACAGATGCATACAGACACAAACAGACACACACACATTTTTAGTTTTTTGTTTGCTTTCACAGATCTTTGTAGGGACCTGAAAAATGGTGCCTGCCACATCAAAATAATGCATTTTTATCACATCGTGGGGAAGCAAAGGCGTTCATAAGTAGTGAGTCCATGAAGGAATCCAGCTGAATGGTGCTGCCATTTCCCACAATGGTGAGGTACTCTTCTTGTTACTAGGAAATACACTAGGAAAAATGTGTGTGTTTCTGAATTTTGATATGTGAACGAATGACTAGATCCTGATTAATAACAATTATGCTGTTCAATCACAGTTAAGTAATATGGTCCAAGTCACTGACAATATTGTTAATGAAACATGAAAGGGGAACGGGGATTCACAAGATAATAGCGTTCTTGTTTTAATTGTTCACTTTTTTCCCCTTTCCGATGGTGACATGGTCATTATTTCACAGTCACCACTTATCCGCTAAATCGCAGAGGATTAATGGACTCACTTATGCTGGTGAAAAATGTTTAACTTGTCCTGATTATCAGTGCAGGAAAAAGAATAATGGTTATTTGTCTTTACGTTTAGCAGACAGAAAGAGCTATCCGTCTAAACACAATGTGAAGCATGATATTAAAAATGCTTCTACTGTAATGTGCAATGTGATGAGACTGTTTTCTTAAATGTTAAATGAATTAGTATTTAATGGACTATGTCCATATGGTACGTTTTAATGCCAATTGTAACCCAAAAACTCCTGCTTGAAAGCAGTTATTAGTAAATATTGGCATCTGTAATACAATAGGATGTTTCTTAAGTATGGCAATATAGTGTGGCAATGTGGATGTACTGTAAGCGAAATACACTGATACAAAATATATGGCTGTATAGGCACTGTGATTTACATAGAAGGGCAAGCTTCAGATAAACACTTTTAATTTACATGACCTGAGTCTCATTAATAAAAATGAAAATGGCCAAATGCTTCCATAGTTCCAGCCTCAGCAGCCGGGTCATATGGGCCCAGAGACCTTGTGATCATCAGAGCAGAAACACCAGTGAGATCTGTCACCAAACTGCATCACCATGAGCATCCACCTTCTTGGAAAAGACTTAAGCTCTTTAATTAGAAAGACGAAAGCACAAGACGATTCTACCGTGTGTCTGACAGCGCCTGGATACGTTTCAAAGAGGGCTGGCGATTTTGCAGACAGTATCAGCAAATCTCTTCACACCTGCTGGCTTAATAGAGTCAGTCTTGGTACCACAGGGAAGAAAAGAAGGCAGACCTGGGAGAAGCACAGGCAGACTGGGGAGAAGCACAGGCAGAACGGGGAGAAGCACAGGCAGACTGGGGAGAAGCAAAGGCAGACTGGGGAGAAGCAAAGGCAGACTGGGGAGAAGCAAAGGCAGAACAGGGGAGAAGCACAGGCAGATCAGGGAGAAGCACAGACAGAACAGGGAGAAGCACAAGCAGACTGGGGAGAAGCACAGGCAGACTGGGGAGAAGTAAAGGCAGAACAGGGAGAAGCAAAGGCAGAACAGGGAGAAGCAAAGGCAGAACAGGGAGAAGCACAGGCAGACTGGGGAGAAGCACAGGCAGACCGGTCATGTGAATGTCTCATGTGTGTGGCGAATGGTGCTGATTTTATGGATGATGGAAAACAATTTGTGAAATAAGAAAGGTGGGAGAGCAGGGTGGCTTGGTTCCTACAGAAGACACCTGGGTGCTGCTGACACTGCGGGACCAGGAATTCAATTTTTCCATTTGTTTATAACACATTTACTTGTTTATCAAATATATGAAAGAGTGACTTTATGGTATGACTGAAGTGTCTTTATGGAAAGGCATGAGAACATGCTCTCTGTGGTGCAGACAGTCAATGTATAGTGTCCCAGAAGGCTGTCATCTCTTGAAAGGTGCTCCCCCACACTGGTACACCAGTGAGACAGATATTTTTGCCATATCTCTCGCTCAAAGCTCCTCCCGGATCCTTGTTCAACACTGTGAACAGCTGATCAGAGAGCGGAGAATGATACTGAAATTGAAGAGACTCACCTTGAAATGAATGCTGAGCCTGGGGCTAGCTTTAAGGATCTCTGCTACCAGTTTGATCCTCGCTTCTGCTGAGACATTATCAGACTACCAGACATAATGGGAACCCTAAAGTTGCTTATCTCTTTACCGATATGATGAGGACACATAGCTTCTCCATATGACTGGATCGATCGCACTGAGGCTGAATCCAGGACTGTACATATGTGGCAGCACTCAGCTTGATGTGGTCTTATTGACATTATCTACCAGTGTACTACATGTATTCCCAAGGCGGGCAATGTTCCAATGAATACACTGCATTTTGCTTGCGAGACCAGTTGGAAGGCCCTGCTCACAGGGGGCACACTAGTTTCACATAAACACATGAAAGCGTGAAATGGACAGTGGAAATTTTATGTGTAGTTAGCTACTTATTTCTGACAGCACTGGGCAGTATATTAGGAACAGTAATGAGGAAGATGAATTGCACTGAATCAAGCGAATGTAATTGAATATTTGTCCTCATATCTATATCTGTGTTTCAATGTTATCTGATGATTAGTATTGTTAGGAAAGTTTTATAGATAAAACCTGTTTCTCATAACCAGACGCACTCCAGCTATTGAAGGAAAGATAACAGAAATACCTCTCCGATATACATAAATGGCTTTAGTTGTCCAATAGAAACAAAGTAGATAAAGTCTAAACTGTACAGAATGCTGACAGGGAGCTTAAATTTTCAAAGTGGATCTCTTTCAGGCGTTGTGTCTCTTCATGAGCAGATCCGTTTTTTGTTTTTTTTTTTTTGCGCACATGCAGGTATCAGCCAAGCTGTGCACTGCCTTAGCTGACAACTTCTAAAGTCTGCCTTCATAAATTTCCCTGCTTTGGACCACTATGATTCACTCTAAATGTTTGTAAGTCTTACACATGAAGAATTGTCCCAGGTCTCACAAGAATGACTACCCCAGAGCGAGGTCCTCACAGGTCAGACAGGCACGTCGAAGGCCACCTCTCTCTCCTCCGACACGAGCTTCCAGAGGCGCCAGTGTCAGCGCCTCTGTAATCTGCTACATTCATTTTTCTTGTCGCTCCCCCTTCCAAAATATCTATTAACAGCTGACAACAATCTGTTTGTGGGACATTTTCTCTTTCCCGTTTCTACCTGATCGTCTGATATATAGGAGGAAGAATGATTGTTTGCCACATTGGGAACGACCCGTAGTTTCAGTAAGACAAATCACTGCAGGACACCTAAATGGCAGTCAATGATAACTCACTGTGAAAAGAGTTAGTGACTTTAAATGGAGCAGAGTGGGGAAGAGAGTTTTCGGGGCACTTCGGTGAAAAATAAATGTTTGCCTCCCTGTAATTACTGCAGGGGTGAGCTGTCTGTTAATCTCTCCCACTGCACCTAGTGGTTTTTAAAGCGAAGACTAACTAAAAGCATAAGAAAGGAAAAAAGAAATGTAGAGGGAGAGAGATAAAAGTCTTCATCTTCTCCATTGTATCCTTATCAAGGAAAAGAAATGGGGAAGAGTCAACACAAGAGAACACCAATCTTTCACCCACTTTTACGTTCCAACTTTCAGATGGGCTACCATCACTCAAGCCATGGCGCTGTTAGGTTTGTAGATGAAGGAGGGCATAAGGTGATCCGTTTCGTGAAATATCACAAGCGGCTGCTGTAACCTTCACTGTTTCTCCCCAATGTCAAAAACAGGGACATCCAAACAATGACGGGGGGGTAGCACAAAAAATGGAAAAAAGAGCAATAATCCATGCCATACCAATCTGCCCGTCCCTCCCACCCCAACCCCCCACGCATACACACACACACACACACACACACACAATGAAAATCTTTTTCTTTTGACCATTTGGTGTCTGCTTCTAACGCCTGTAGCTCTCCAGACAATGGGGGAAAAAATCCTGCAATATGGTCTTAAGTGTCCAGTTTGACTAAACAATCTGTTTTCTCAAATCGACTTTTAAAGCACAGCTAAGAGCAGCACCTACAGCCTTGCCGCCGGATCTCGGCGCGACCTTGGCTGAGTCTCTTACAGTATCTTCCATCTGTTTGTGTCCCACGCAGGACTCATACTGGCGGGCTTAAGCCTTGCTTGTCTTCTCTCGGTGCCTAAAATCTTGACCTGGGCCTAATTCTTCTCCAGACGGGGTGATGCCGGCGCGCCGTGGCGGTAAAAGGGCCGACTGTGGCTCAGCCGTACCGCCCGCCACCCCATCGAATTCCGTGGTTCCAGTTGAGCCTTTTTCCATAACGTGTCGCGTTACAAGCGACCCTGCCGTCCAAGCCTTTGTTCAGCTACCTCGCTGAATGCGACAATGGCTTGCGATGCTGTCCTCCTGAGGACCCACCGTGTTTTTTTTAACGCAGGTCTCCGGTTTGTATTGTACCATGTGGCGCATATGAGTAGCAAAGCAGACAATACTGATTAGTAATCCTGAGTGACAGAGCTGCACCTCTGATGCAAACAGAATATCACAACTGCTTCCTGCTGCAGTCAGTGCTAACAATGAAAACCAAGCCTTTGAATTAACGGTCAACTTGCATTTTTAATGTATTTTTTGGGATTTATAGCTTGTTTGCATGTGATCATTAATTAAACGAAGGCTTAAAAATTGCATATATAAAAATGTTTAATTTCCCATACACTTTGTGTCTCATATTCACTGGTGGTTTTGCACAATGAAAAGCTTCTTTGATCATCAGAAAATCTAGCCTATAAATTAGCAGGGATGCAAAGCCATATTTCCAAGAATCCACCCTTGCGCTCTTCCCATAAATCGTAGTACTAACACATAGTTAAATTTTACCCAGAAATTTACTGCCTTTGCGCTTAGTGTCAGTTCTAGCATCTAAGACAAGTGCAGACATCCCCACATCAATAAGAGCGCATTTATCTAAGCAAGCAGAATAACACTAGTACTGTAATAAAAGGTTTAAATACCCATGTTAAACTGAAACACAGCACTATTTAAATTATCAGACGCTACACAAAAGCCTTGAAAACCTTTACTTTTATAATATTACAGTTTTAAAACTTTTCTTTTTTCAATAAATGGACCTGTGTTTTTGGCAACTTTATATTGCAATAGATCTCCTTAAATATCATTACAAAAAACATATTAAGGCATGTCACTCCAGGGGAGGGAAACTATCACTCATTTAGTTCGGCAGCATCGAGCCACTGACCAAGAAAAAACATTTAATTACTATGAAAGTATAGCTGATTTTCCTGCTTTT
>JABFEB020000020.1:12068100-12084014 GCA_019775895.2 Stomatorhinus ivindoensis | reverse complement strand
AAATTATTTTGGGAATCTGAACAGGCCTAAAACTGAAAGGGTTTTGTATGATTTAATATCAGACAGTAAAAAAAAAAAGTTATGTCTTTTTATACAGTGTATGTAAACTTTTGGTTTCAACTGTATGTGCTAGATGACCGTTTAACCTAAGAACACAAGTACAGCTTGATTCATGCAGCCTGACAATGCGCATCCACAGAAGCCACACAAGCTTTTTACACATGCTGGGTCAGCAAAATAATGCATCTCAATTCTCTGGTCTTTGCGACCGCAATTTTGAAGACCAAAAAAGGCAGTTACCTCATATTTTAGTTGGCCAATTTATATGTGCTGCCAATTTTTGCATGAGGCATTAAATGTTAGCTGAAGCATCTCTTAACTGCAAATTACTCACGATGACCCCATGTTCGTGGGTAAAACCATAGAGAGAAAGAATGTGATTTACTTCAGTGGAAGTCTTAAAATCTCATTCAGGGCACTTCTAAGTCAACATATGCACGGCTTGTGAATGGCCGTTAAAAAAAGAAAAAACCTGATTCAGCTCTAGTCAGTAGTCTTGGTGTTATTTTAATGTTTATTCAAAAGTATTATGTCATAAAAGTTATATCTTTATCATTGTATAATATTAATCCTAAAAGGACATTGTATCTTTTATATTATTATATTTTATACTTTTGAATTTTATGGCATGGACTGATAAATGAGTGAATAAGAAATAATGGACATCATTTTAGACACAATGAATGTGGTTCTCCTTTCACATTTTTACAATGAGTGAATTAATAGGAAAGGCACAATGAGAAGAGAACTTCTCTCATTTACATCACAAAGTCAAATGTAAAATTAATAAAAGTTAGCTGTTTTAGAGGACCTGAGTTTTCCATTAATCGTTACCTAATGGGGAATATTTATAATATTTTGAAAAATTAGGGAAGAAACTATTTCTCTGTATTTAAATCAGCGAATTAGTCTGCAGTTACTTGGTTAACACTAGAGACAGCTTAACTATACAATACTATACTACACTACACTATAATATACTATACTATATTAAACTATCCATCCATCCATTTTTTCCGCCGCTTATCCAGGGTCGGGTTGAGGGGGCAGCAGTCTAAGCAATGATGCCCAGACCTCCCTCTCACTAGCCACTTCCTCCAGCTCCTCCCGGGGGGGTACCAAGGTGTTCCCAGATAGATATAATCTGTCCAGTGTGTCCTGGGTCTGCCCCGGGGCCTCCTCCTGGTGGGACATACCTGAAACACCTCCCCCGGGAGCCATCCAGGAGGCATCTAAGACAGATACCCAAACCACCTGAACTAGCTCCTTTTGATGCCGAGGAGCAGTGGCTCTACTTTGAGCTCCTCCTGAATGTCTGAGCTCCACACCCTCTCTAAGGCTGAGCCCAACTACCCTGCGGAGGAAGCTCATTTTGGCCGCGTATACCTGCAATTTCATTATTTCAGCCACTATCCAAACCTCATAACCGTAGGTGAGAATGGGAACATAGATTGACCAGTAAATTGAGAGCTTTGCCTTCTGGCTCAGTTCCCTCTTCACCAAAACAGAACATTACCGCGAATGTATTACTGCCAACTCTGGCATTTCCCCCACCATCTGATTCCTCTCACCACCAGGTGGTGATCAGTTGACAGCTCAGCTCCTCTCTTCACCCGAGTGCCCAAAACATACAGACGCAAATCTGACGATACAATTACAAAATCAATCATCGCACTATGGCCTTGGGTGCTCTGGTGCCAGGTGCACTTATGAACACCCTTATGCTTGAACATGCTGTTTGTTATGAGCAAGCTTTGATTAGAACAGAGGTCCAATAACAGATCACGGCTCGGATTCCGTCCCTCCCAGTCACACCCTTCCAGGTTTCACTGTCATGATCCATGTGAGTGTTACTGTCCCCCAGCAGAATACTGGAGTCCCAGGGCACCTTCCAGCAGCCCTTCCAAGGTCTCCAAGAAGTCCAGATACTCCGAACTAGTGTTTGACACGTACGTACAAACCACCATCAGAGTTCGTCTCCTGACAGAAAGTGGAACGGAGGCGACCCTCTCATCCATCGGGGCAAACTCCAACAAACTGGGCAATGTGAGAGTGGAATAGAGTCCAGCCCCTCTCCAGGAGTTTGGTGCCAGAGTCTGAACCACATATTTAGGTGAGTATGACTATATCTAATCGGTATCTTTCTATCTCCTGCACCAGCTCAGGCTCCTATCCCACCTGGTTACGTTTCATGTACCTAGAACTAGTTTTGGCCGCAGACGATCGGTCCGGCAAGGCCCCTGCCTTCGACTAGCACCCAATCGACATTGCACCTGACCTCCACAGCTCCCCTTGCAGGTGGCGGGCCCACAGAAGTGCAGACCCACATTATTTGTTGGGCTACGCCTGGCCAGGCCCCATGGGTGGGGGGACAGCCTCCGGGCGTTTGCCCTCAAGCTCCCTCCCCAGGCCAGACTCCAGGGTGGGGCCATGGTTTCCCCACTCTGGGCGAGATAACATCGTTCCTTGTTTTATTTTTCTTCTTGGGGGTGCTTATACTGTACTATACTATAATGTACTATATAGCCCTATTATTCAAATCACGGTCCTCGAGGTCTGAGCACTGCTGGTTTTCCAGCCTTCCTTTACCTGTCAGTCAGGTGTGAAGCCTCTGACAAATCAGAATCAGGAATTATTAAACTAACTACCTGGAAGAACTGAAAACAAGGCCTGGATTTGGAAACGAGGTCCAAATTTGAAGAACCTTGCTATATAGTATTCTACAGGGCAGTTAGTAGGTCAGTTAGCTAAATCTCTGTGTCGGTGGTCATGTGATCACTGGTTCGAGCCTCAGCAGAATTGTCATATGTCTGTGGCCCACTGAGTGAGGCCCTTAACCCCCAGCTGCAGGAGGGGGGCGCACATTTGCTGACCCTGTGCTGTGACCCCACAGCTATAAAAAGCAAGATGGGGTTGGTGAAGAGAAGAATCCCAATGTACTTATACTTTTGCAAATAAAGGATTTGTCTTACCAGATTGTAGATATAGATACAGTGGTACCTCAGTTCTTGAACTCATTAGAACTCGAATTTCTTAAAAGTTGAACCAACCATTTCGTATAAAAATTACCTAGTACTCGATCTGAATCTCAGAAGTCAAACCATGAACACCGCACTTCTCTCAGTGGAAACAATGGTTACCACTTCAGTGTCAGCCTTGCATTCGCTGTGATAGCATCATTGATGTTTACACAAGCTGAATACATATATTTAGACAGTAAAAATACATTTAGACAATAATAGATAGTAACAGTAATTATTATTATATAATAAAATACATTTAAAAATAAATATTTCTTATTAATTATTTCAATATACATTTAATTATAATAATATTGTTGTGCCAAGCGGGGACGGAACAGAGACAAAGGTGCAGACTTCAGGGTATCGGGGTTTAATTACAGGTAAGGCAGGTAAAACGCAGAAGGACAATACAATGACCGGACTGGGGAAACAAACTGAAACAAGGACAAAATACAGAGGACTCATAACTGCAACCAGAAACAGCTGATCACATGGGGATTCCACACAGGGTTAACGAGGGGGGATGGCATACGGAAGGAGTGGACGATTTGAGCAGGACACATTGTTTATTTTCTTACTTTACAAATTACTCTTTTGATAAATGTCCTTAGATGTGTTTAGTACAGTATATGCTCTTCTTGTTTTATCCGGTTCATTTTGTGTTTAAATGCTAAAGAAAACATATTTACAGTATGTGTATTTTGTAAAAAAAAAAAAAACAAATTTAGGTGTAATTTTTTGGAACCAATTAATTGACTTTCCATTATTTCTTATGGGGAAAATTCGATCAGAAGCCGAACTTTTTAGGATTCGATCTGGAATTCTTAACGGATTAAGTTCAAGTTCTGAGGTACCACTGTACTTATAAATTCAGAAGTATTGTTTCTCTTTATTCATTACCTCGCGTACCTCAGCCCTTGCAAAGAGCCCTGTATTAAACTGATTTTGTATTACACCAATTCTGTGGGGGCTATTTCAGACAAGCTAAGGTCAGCAATCCCTAGGAGGAAGACTTGATGTCCCAGGCCATTGTCAACAATAACAGAATGAATGTCACCTCAGGATACCAAGATCTAGCCCTTTCTGATTTCTGAGTACAGGGAAAGGACAGCAAGTAGCCCATGCAGAAGACGTATCGGCTATGAAAGGAAAGCAAGTAGTGCAGGCAGAAGAAGTATCTGCTATGAAAGGAAAGCAAGTAGTGCAGGCAGAAGAAGTATCCACTATGAAAGGAAAGCAAGTAGTGCAGGCAGAAGAAGTATCTGCTATGAAAGGAAAGCAAGTAGTGCAGGCAGAAGAAGTATCCACTATGAAAGGAAAGCAAGTAGTGTAAGCAGAAGAAGTATCCTCTATGAAAGGAAAGCAAGTAGTGTAAGCAGAAGAAGTATCCAGCATGACCTTTCTAGCTTAGTAGTCCTTAGACGCCAACTATCATTGAAAAGCAGAATAAATGGGGGAAAAGCGCAAGCGGAAAGCGATTCTCTATTTCATACTGATCCCACCCAGCACCTACAGAGAGCTGAAATGCTTTCACGGTAATTCACTCTTCCGCTTATCTCGTACATCTTGATGGGGGAAGATGCAGGAGGTGATATGTGACCATTAACAAGAACAAACAGCCCCAGGTCGGAAACCAGCTTTGCAGGCCTCTGGCTTCTTTTTCTCCCCTCCCTGCTCATCGAGGAGGAATCCAGAAGGGGAGAGACATGAAGGTAAGGGAGGAAATTGAGTAAAATAAAATAGTAGGCATTGTATCAGCATGTGGGCATGTCAGTTCACTCCCTAATGATAACTGTTTTCTTTGGCTCAGAGATGCCAATGGGTCTCCAGAGAGGTGATAACAGAGGGAGAGAAAATTCAGCCCATAAACTTTTTTTCCCCTCTCTCCACAATCTCTTGAGGCTTGTTGCATGAACATATGGTTTGGATTCCAAGTGTGAAGGAGACTTAAACACCAATTATTGTGCCGTTTAAACACTGGGGGAAGATTTTCAAAATTGCAACTACTTAGTGTAGATTTGTGCTTCTAAATTTACCTTTGCATAAAAAACATTCTGCACCTCCTTCCTTTTGCACCATTGCAGTTTATTTTATTGGTTAAGACCTGAACCAGATTTTGAGTTATGACCATAATTTTTTCATGACTGCCATGCTGAAATGGAGCAGGAAATGGCAGGTAACACAGTGCCCTGCCCGGAGCGTAGCGGGTGAGTTCTGGGGCTGTGTGCTGCAGGTCATGGTGCCAGCAGATGGCGTAATGAAGTACGTGAGGAAAGCGAGGGCTTTCACAGCTGGGAGCCATTCGCACCCCCGCCCCCCCTTTAGAAACACACCCTTATTTTCTGCACTGCTACACTGCACCCTAAAAAACACGCCTACATGCTCAGACATTGTTTTACCAAACGATGGAATTCATTTTTAGGGTAAAACAATCAAGTTCATTTTGTCATGGTCATGGTCATTCCCGTTAAAAACTCGTCTATTTTATTGTAGGTCTGAGTCTTCAAAATAGTTATAATTTCAGTGACTCTAAACTGACATTAATAGAGGAAATACACATTGCTTTCAACTTTAAATAACCACATGTTGTTGAGAATATGTGTTCAGTAATTAAATTTCAATTGGTGGAAAAATGTCAGTTTAAAATTAAAAATAAAAGTAACATAATGTTGAGACATACTTGCAATAAAGCGAAAAAATGTGTGATTAAATGAATAATGATAAAATTATGTTTCATTTATATTACCCTTACTGTGTTATACACTTTAAAGTTAAAAAATCAAGAGGACCTTCTGTCTGTATGAATTTCAATAGCAATTAATCATTTCAAATTTCGTCTGTGAATATGACAGAAAATTAGCAGGAACCATGTGAAAACCAAAAATAACAGTTCTTGCTATTTTTCATAAATGTATAAATGTAGGTACTCCAAAGAGGGAAAGGTGGTGAGATGAAAATAAGCCCACATTTTCAGTTCAAAGGCGTGCTGCAACATTACCGAATGCGATGAAGGTGTGATTTCTCATGAAGGCCACATGATGTGAGGCGTGTTACACTATATTACATGTTCCATTTTATCTTAATTAGCACAGTACGTCATCATTCCTTTGTACTGGATACAGGAGATTTGTGTCTTGCATTCTGGTATGATAGTTCTAGGACAGTAAGTTATGGGACAGAACATTTTGACACTTGAGTGTTAGCTTGACAATGTCAAAACAGTAGGCAAACAAACTGATGAAAAAAGAAGCTCTTATGAGAAACAATATCTGGCATATGTATATATGTGTGTGTGTGTGTGTGTGTGTGTGTGTGTGTGTGTATGCATACATAAATAGGCTTAATGTGTGTATAATTAAGTTTACCCTCAACTGTCCAAGCAGATGGATAGGTGGATGAACTTGTGATAATAAAAGAAAGTTTAAAGCAGGATGCATGTGAAAACCAAGAAATAACAGTTCATGCTGTTTCCCAGAGACGTTCGGAACTAGCTGCTGACATTTGCCTGCCTTCCTGTCCCAGCCTGGTGGCGGTGCAGCACTCTGCACTTGGTGGAAATTGAAATGTAACGTGTCCTAGTACTGTCCTCTCAGCTTGGCACAATGGGGTCATTTACACACCTTAGTGTTCATCACACAACTGCTGGAAACGCGGCATCAGGTCTGAAAGCAAGCATTTCTCTCCCTGTAATCTATTCTCTGTTTTCCTACAAAAGGTGATGTTATCAGACATAGGGGGGTGGGGGAGAGGGTGGCTGATGGTTCGGTCCTGCGGCCATGACTTATGTTTGTACTGGGCCTTTTCTGGCCAGAGTCTTGCTCTCACATGAAAGGCCTGGACCATTCTCCAGAAGCTAGCAAATTGAGTCCACTGAGAGGTGCTGAGAGGCTGGTTTAATAACAAGGACCTGGCTTCAAACAAGGACAAAGGAGAACATCAAATGCTTGCTTTCCCCCCCTTTCTTTTGTGTCTTTGTTTGTTTTAGAATACCTCCCATTCCTCCCTGCCCCCACCCGTGCTGTTATACTATGAAACAGTACGTTGGGGGGGTATTACATCTGGACATATATGCACCCTGCTTTTGATGAACATAAGGAGTAGAATAAAGAACAAAACACACATTTTCCAGAGGAATTCACCACAGATGGGGAGATGAAAAGGGTCCAACAGCACGGAGTCCCGTAAAATACGGAGGGGCCAGTTGAAACGGGATCCTCCTTCCTGGACATTAGTGGCTCCGAGGGTCTTCGTCATAAAGCTGCCACCAGCTTACAAGTCACTTTGCTTCACTGTCTCTCTTTCTATCGTCTTGCGTTTCGATTGTTTTTGACGTGTTTCATGTCAAGACGTCTTTCATGCTGCCTCGTGTCAATAAACGTAAAGATAATGTTGGAAAGTTCCAGCGCTCTCAGTTCAGTAGAACCAGTGACTTGTTATATTCTGCTGCATTCATGTTTTGATGGTATACATTTTTATGCCTGCTATGCAAAACTTTACATGGCACACCAAAACAAAAATACATAACACAAAACATAATAAAAAACACTTTCCTGAGTGCAGACCTAATCAATATATTTTCTTTAGATATTTTGATATTTTCCTTCTTTATACATAACATATTTTAATTACATATTTCTCTCTTTTTTACTTAATGATATTTTGATGATAACCTCAGATGGGCTGGTGCCCCATCCTGGGTTGTTCCCTGCCTTGTATCTGTAACCCCCTCCCCACGACCCTGGATTGGACAAGCAGTTACAGAAAATGGATGGCTGGATGGATATATATTTTGATGAACCCATCCTCCTGCAGGTGTACGACCATAGCGATAACCACTTACTGTAGCAATGATACTTACATACTGAATGTATTATTTACGTTATGCCATTGATACTGAGGAGCTGCCAACATTTTATATATTTCAAAATAAAAGCAGCATGAAACAGTGTATGGTACATGTACAGTAAATCCTTTGGTTTGAAGTCACAAAGTTTGAAAATGAATGACTGGCAAAAGGCCAAAGTAAAGTTTGAGTTGCTGCTCCTTTTCTTCAGTTTGGCGATTGTAATCTGTAAGAAGCTATTTCATTCAACCCTCCAGATAGCAAAAGTATAATTTATCAATTAAAAAATCTACCAAACATTTAAAAACAATAAACATTTTTGTTAATCCCAGTTAACATCCAACTATACAATATATTGTATTCAAAGTAGCAGTATTCGAAAATGGCTATAAGAGCAGTCTGAGCTCTTACAAGAGAATCAGCACATTAACACTCAATCTATTCTGTGACTGATTATTACTTCTGTTGCCAGATTGTACCATAAACATTGTTTTAAAATCACACCTCCTTCGGGGAACCAAATTGTACCAGAACATATACTGACACTCAATATCTTAATGTACGTGTGTGTGTGTGTGTGTGTGTGTGATTACAAACCAATGGTAATTAATGAAAAAAAAGCAAGCATATGCACTTTATTCTTACTAATGAAAATGTTCGACGTAATACAATAAAAAAATTTAAGTGAACTTTTAAGTTAATAAAATTTATTTTTAAAAGCATTTTTTTTGCAAAATGTACGCTAATTATATTGAAATGAGATTGGAGATACACACAAGCCCTCCAGTTTGTGCACATTATGCATTATTAAACTAAATGTTAAATAGGTAAAAAAAAATGGAATATATGGTCAATTCACTTCAGATGAAATTTTTCTATAAAATATTTAATAATTGACTTAACTTTGATATTTATTGCTCTGTAGATAAATGATATTAGTACTGTAAGTAACGTCAGTATCTTGACCTTCATAATGGCCATAGTTTAGCTTAATGACGGAGTTGTAGGCAAACATATAGTTACACATTTCTACAACACCCCAGTCAACAAGTACGTTTAATTTCCACACAGTACATTACTAAAACAGTCGACAGTCAGTGAGTTTAACAGCAGGTCTCTGACCATTCCTCCTGAATGATTCTGTCATATGCAAAGGGGACACAATTTCGATTTCACTGCCAAGACCTCTACTGTGATTGTCCCATTCGCAATTTAGAGCCCGACTCCTGTGATCTAAGGCAGAAAAGATACTTTATCGATCCCCAGTCACTCTCCCCAAGGATCCTCTGCTGAGGTAAAATTAAGAAACCCTTTAATTCCACATTTGGCAATAATGAGCCGTCATTACTCAAATTACAGCGAGCACTGATTAGGTCTAAAGTAATGAAAAAACAGCGCGATCAATCATTATCACACGCCACGGTCATGATGCAAGCTAGGTGCCCGCTACAGGGCGACCGGTACAGCATTCAGGCACACATTAGCATCTCTTTCCCAGGGTCCAGACTCACATACACTCTGTCTGTGAGTGAGGATTCATTTCATCCTATTCTTTAATTTAGAAAATTCACTCATTATTTGTGTTTTCCCATTAGCTGCTGACACAACAAGTTTTAAAGGTATAGCTCAGGAAGAAGACAAAACCATTGCATTTATTGGTAGAATACTGAGATAAGAACTTCACACAATAGTATAAATTCTCAGAAGTAAGAGAGGAAGTACTCGGACAAAAGCATGGAGACAATAACTGTGCTGCTGAATTAAGAATGACATTAAGCAGGACAATTTGATCATCACATCTTGAACGAAGGCATTTCAGTCTTTTAAAAAATCTTTCGTATTATTTTTGTACACAATCACCCCATCAAATTATATCAGCCTTATCTGCCGTCTCCCAAATTTTTCTAGCATTCTCAATAGTTTACCAGTTTTTAGCATTTTATTGAGATTTAAATTATGATAACAATACTTACCTATTCCAGATAACTCTATGCAATGTGGGCCACAAATGAATAGGCTCTGTAGTGATCCCAAACTCCAGGCTTTAATGGTCCCTATGACAGACTCCCCCAGTAAGACTCACAACAAAGTTTTATTGCTGATCACACATCCATGCAGCTTTAATGTGCATGAAAGCACCTGAAGCTGACCATCGTAAATAATGAGGTCTCATTTACACAAATTACTTCAGATGCTGAATGCGTTTTTTTGTCAAGGCGAGGGCCATTCTGATCAATCATCATCAGACCGCGGTTGGCCAGTGGACATCGAAAGGTTAACCTGGGCTGGGGAGCACTTGGCGCTGTCAGCACAAATCTGTGTGTGTGTGGGAGGGCCGGAATGTGAGCTGTCAAAAGAGCACTGAGTCAATTAGGTAATGATTAAAATAGCACTTTGCAGTCAATAAGAAAATGAGCAATCCTGGCATAATTTAAAAGTGATTTGTTTACTAATACATTTACCAGTGGTAGATTGTTGCTTGCAGATGTAATACCAAAATGCCTGGCACAATGATTCTTTAGTTAAAAGATAAAGAGGCATTCCCGTATTCATACATTTTTTGTATTTATGTGCAGAAGCAAAGAAGATCATCAAAACAGTAATGAAAATATGATGGAGAGTTTTAAAAGGATTTAACAGATTTTTATTATAATCTATCCATCCATCTTCTGGCTGTTTATCCAAAACATTGCAGGTTCAGCAAGGCACAAAGCAAGGTAACAGCTTAAAAGGGGTGTCAGTTAGCAATCTCCCACTTTGGACTGTGGGAGGAAACCAGCACAACTGAGGATGCAACTGCAAAGCACAGGTAGATGGAAGAGGGTAGAGCTGCAATGCAGCCCAAAGGCAGACGAGAGGCAGTGTCCCTGGTGCTGGTTGGGCGTGCGGGATGGAGATGCCGGCTTGTTGGGCGTGC
Source organism: Stomatorhinus ivindoensis (assembly GCA_019775895.2). NCBI lineage: Eukaryota > Metazoa > Chordata > Actinopteri > Osteoglossiformes > Mormyridae > Stomatorhinus > Stomatorhinus ivindoensis. The sequence goes on along the minus strand of JABFEB020000020.1, from coordinate 12,073,171 downwards.
GGGATGGAGATGCCGGCCGGTTGGGCATGCGGGATGGAGATGCCAGCTTGTTGGGCGTGCGGGATGGAGATGCCGGCCGGTTGGGCGTGCGGGATGGAGATGCCGGCCGGTTGGGCGTGCGGGATGGAGATGCTGGCCGGTTGGGCGTGCGGGATGGAGATGCCGGCCGGTTGGGTGTGCAGGATGGAGATGCAAAATAAATAAATAAACTTCAGTGTTTTCCTGCTCTTCCAGGATTTTGTGGCACAGGATGGCAGCCATTTGCTGTTGACTAAGTCATAATATAATGCTACAAGCGATAAATTGTCTGATTAGTACAACCAAATGCAATTGTAAATGAAAGGATGGCATATGTGTCTTACAAAGCCTAAAGAATTCTATGTGTTTGTTTCCAAGTCACAATAAACTGATCAAAAATGAACATCGGTTAGTAACGTGGGCTGTACTTCTGTATTTGGCTGTGAAGCAATGTAATGGAGTTATAAAAGTAGCTGAGAATGCTTGCATTTTCAGGAGTGACCCATACGCGATGGCAGGAGAGGAGTCTGTAGAGGAACTTCCCCCTTAAGTGAGCTTTTCTGCTCTGAGAAATGGAAAATGGAAAATGCCATCAGGGTATGATTCATTTGTTTTACGCTTTATAGTAAGGGTGAAGGAACTCACAATTTTATATTCATGTAATTTCCTTATTACTTCAAGGCATATATTCTGCTGTTGGGCTTCTTTATTTAAATAAGAAAATGAAATCCAATCTTTTTTCTCACTTCTTTCATTGTTTGAGTACCAAGTTAATAATACCAAGAATGAATATGTACATGTGTCGTCTAATCTTGAAAATTATTTGCACAGCGTTGCTGAGGAACTGATAGCAAATATAACCAGAGCTAGGAAGAAAATGAAAGGACCACAATGCAGAACGCACACGCATCTATATTCACTGTCTTAAATTAGATTTCTGTGTGTGTGTGTGTGCGTATCTGTGTGTGTGTATGTCTGTGTGCGTGCACGCACATTCAGCACATTTATAATCCATAACCCATTTTTATTTTCCACCTTACCTGCCTCAGTTTTGAGGCAGCATTACTCGTGAAGAGAATACCACTAGGCATTTTCCCTGCAACTCTAAACTGACATAATGTCGAAAAAGCCAGAGAAAACTTCCTGTAATAAATAAATGAACTGTAAATATTAGAAGCAAGCTTGTGTACCTCACTTGTACAGTCTCTACGAAATTTGGGATTAAAAAGGCTGTATTTTACTAACAAACAGAAATAGTTTATGCTTATCCTTAGAAGCTATACAATACAGAGATATTGTTTCCTCCTGTCCGACCCACACCAACTGTTATCCAATACAGCAGCTCTTCCACCAAGGAGTTTTGTTTTTGCAAGAGCAAATAATGCTATTATCTAGTTATCTGAGGTTGCTGTTTTGCAGGCCCTTTAATGTGAGTTGAGGCGACACATCCCATCACAGGGGCTGTGATCAGAATGTCATCCAATGTGTGAGCTAAATGGGAGAGACGGCAGAAGATGAAGGGCCTCATTTTTGCCATTTTCTCCTCTTATGGCGCGTGGGGCTGCCTGTTTGAAGTCACCCCAGGGCTGCTTTTTGAGGGGCATGTACAAAGTGAATGGCTCTGAGCTAACTTGGCCATCCATTGTGTTGACATGACATTCTTGGTTGCCATGAAAATCACAAATTACAGACACATGCCTTTTTTATAAAATTTAATAGTAAGTATAGTTTAATGATGAGTTAATGGGACCTTTAAGTATGATTATAGTTGCACACAAAGAGCATGAACAAATTTCTCTTGTAATCTTTTGTTTAAATTATATCTCACGGTTTATCTAGCTGCTTACAAAATCTGCCAGGGTGGGTTGAGCCAACATATTCGGCCATTTATGTCTCCACAGAGTAAACTATATAAAACTGAGGCTTTTACTTTTTCTCATGTAGCTCTTGCTGCTTCCAAGCTCTTGGGGCTAATATGTTTCAGCCAGTACGTCCTGATGGAATAAAGTGCAGCGGTTTAAGCCAAGGGCTTCTTGGAGCTCTATACTAATACCCAACTTCCTCTGCATTGCACTAAAGTCATGTTGCTCTTGAGGGGTCAAAGCTTGAATTTCCAGACTGGCACAGTGTGGAAAACCAAGGAGGGTGACTTTGCAGAGGGCAGGATGCCTGGAAGACTGCAGAGATTAGTAGCAGACATATTTCCACACGTCTGTTTCTCAAGTTTAGCATCATGGCAGAACTTGCCATTGGCACGGTCGTGCATATTTGCATTTCCACCATCTAAACCATTTATGGGAATACAGCACTGAGGCAGTATGTGGCAGGCACCCTGTTGCTGGGAGGAAATATACTCCAAACAAGCAGCTCATATACTGTAAGTCTGTCTACACTGTGCAGGAGTCCATGCTGGAAGATAAGACCTTAATCCTCAGGTCTGACAACCCCACGGTTGCTCTACTAAAGCTGGTTAAACTTAGACAAAGTATGATGTGAGTAGCAGAGAGTGTACGATTCACATCTGCTTCTGGTCTCCAGTGTGTCCTCGACTGGCGCATGCTGCGCATATCTCATAATACAAATTGACTCTTCTAGTGGTGAACAGCACATGGGTGGCATCTAATAATGTGGAACAAATAGAGGAAACCTCTCATCCGCTCAACACCAGCAGGGCTATGCATTCATATGATGGGGGATACGGATCCCACCGGCTCTGCTCTGGAGAGTGTCTTGGCTTACCGGTGGGGGTAGGCGAGATCCCCCCACAGCCCTGAATTACACTTCTGCTGGTCCTAAGAGTAGAAGTAGCTCTCCCTGGGATTACGGATAACATTTGTCGGTTTAGACAGCATGCTTATTAAGTTAACCACCAGGAACCACACTGTGAGCAGAAGCCGACTCCAAGGCCTCCTAATGAACAGCATGTGAAGTCACCGTCACCTCATTGGATGTTAAGAGGTGACGGGGCCCAGTGGAGCTCTTGGTCTTTCCTCATGTCGCGGATTCATGCATGTCTGCAGAAGCATGCTCCATGGTTTCTTTTAGCAGCCGCTGTCTTTATAGCTTGCAGACTTTCATGCAATGCTGCTCTTCTTCCCTGGTGGATTTCTTTGATTTTGTTGCTGTTTTCAGGATGATGTATTCAACAGTTTGTGGTAAACACCACCACTGATTACATAACACAAACCATGCACTGGTGTGGGGCCCTTGAGATATAGGGGCCCCCTGATGGCCAAAAGCAGTCATTACCTAAGTAGGGTAGGGGGCCCCAAATTGACTTCCCGAGTGGAGCTTCAGATACAAAAAAAAACCCACCCCTGTGTGTCAGTAAAAAAATAAGATATTTATTTGTATAACCTAGTCAGGAGAAGGAACTATAATCATTCAAAAAATCTCAAAATCATGTTTTATCCACTCAAAGCAACATCTCCCAAGTGTATTAACACATTTATCTGCAACCGGCATCAGGTCTGACTGTCAGTATCATATATGACAAGGTACACTCATAAATGTTTGCTTCCAAAAAAGCAAATGTGCTGTGTTGTTGGCAATATTAAGATATAATTAGTAACCTAATGGGGAGCTGTTAGTGACAGTACTCACAGCATCCTGTCACTTTCCACAGGGGGAAACTGAGTTTTATATCCCCTGAATGGAATCTTAGGAGTGCCAAAATTTGCACATGAATCAGTCGTCAGCACCACTACATAGTGACAACCCCCTGACAGTCCACATTCTCTGAGAAATGTTGCTGAGTGGCCCTCCTTTGTAGTCTCCAAACTGTGCAGCACTCAGAATTCTTCGCCTTGTGTGGCAGACTCAGAAAATGTGAAGGTTATCTCATTATAAGGAACATATAAACCCTGGCTGGTTACAGAAATCCTAGGATGTAAGCAGTAGAAAAGGCAGATAAAACAAAATTTTATACAGCCTGTTTTTCAGTGGCTTCTTGAAAGTGGAGAGCTCCGATTAAGATAGACTCCTTTCACTTCAGATAACTCCACGACATTTCCTCCGTCTTCAGGCAGCGTCCGTCTTGGATTCTCAGCTTCAAAGCTGCCTTTATATTTTGACATTTCATCATTCCTCCTGGATTATTTTTCTCTGCTATGGCAAAATCCTAAATATTTGGCAAAGCCAAATATGCCATTCACCGTACAATATCTACTTGCACAAAACAGGAAATAAAATGATAATGTAAAGTAATTAAAGTTCTTTTTTTCTTGTGAAAGACATGAAATGTTGTTATAAAGTGTTTCTCTTCTGTTGCAAAGTCTCCTGTGTTACATGATGAGGAACTGCCTGAATCTTACATTGGTCAGAATCCAAACACATTAGTGAAACTGATTCACATTTGTTAGGGTCTGAATTATTATATGTTTTAATAGAAAATTGAAGTATTTTTAAATGAATAAAAAATAATATGAATATGAAGACACAGAGTGCTGAAAAACTAACCAATGTGAACCAAAGGACTTTATTATTCCTGATGATCTGTTTGTCGCTGTTTACCAACTCTGAAGTCCGTCCTTCCTGCCCATGACCAATGGGCTCAGTGACTCGTCAAAGGCTGATCAATGGAAATGATTTTAACATTTGCAGGCCGTCAGTGAATTAGCATTTGGCACAATAGTTGGTCTAAGCTGTACTGGAAGTCTTTTGTGTAAGAGTATGTGTGTGTGTGTATTAGGTTTATATTACTTATTGGGGACCAAATATGCCCCACAATGTGATAAAAACCTGTTATTTTGACAATGTGGGGACCATTCTTCACAGAGATCTGTGAATTCAATCAAAAGAGTAAAAAAAATAAGGTTAGGGCTGGGTAGGGGTTACGGTCGTCATGTTGGGATTAGATTTTTCCCCATTGAAATTAATGGAGAGTCCCTACAAAGATATAATTACAATCCTGTGTGTGTGTGTGTGTGTGTGTGCAGGTGCGAACAGATATACCTATCCTTATGGGGTCACAATGTCCCCATAACGTGATAAATATACGTTTTTTTTTCCCTTATGGGGACCGGTTTGCAGGTCCCCATAAGGGAAAACTCTA
>JABFEB020000020.1:12005438-12022308 GCA_019775895.2 Stomatorhinus ivindoensis | reverse complement strand
GCCTTGGTGCCCCCCCCCCCCCCAAGACTGGCCCGGATCCAGGCTCTTTGCTTCCTATCAAAGCTTCCTGCATAATATTAAAGCAGAATCAGTGGACTTTATTAATGTGATCTGCCCCACTGAGAGAGTCTTCTAAAGGCCAGTGATTTAATTTAAGCCCTAAAGGCTACCTTTTCCACCTCCTACAAAATCTATAACAGGGAATTATGGTCCTAAGTTTGTGCTGTATGGTGCAGATCATTTGTAAACCCTTGTAAAACACATTATTTAACAGGGTGCTGTTAAAATCCATCTGAAACAATCGTTTTTTAACCATTACGTTGAGTTTATGTTAATCAATATTTTTTGTATAATTTGTAAGAATGTAAGCATTTGTCGTTTTTGAGAAATTATAATTAGGACTGACTCAGTAACAAGTGAAAACTGCAGGTGAAAATCTGTGGCAATATAATATCAAAATAATATGATAATAAGCAAGCTTAGATTACTTTGTATTCAGTATAAAATTGCTTATTTTAAGTATGGTTGCAGTAAAATATTGTTTCTCCGTTTTGGTTTCCATGTCAGTTCTCAGGCACACAGGAGCTCAGACTGTCAGTACCTTTGTAGGGTAAATGAAACAAATTAATAGGCCCATATTCACTGCTTCACGACATTCCCAGGGAAAGAGATGCCCACCTCTGCGAGGTCAGGGAGCCCCTAACAGTGATGCCTCGTGCAGTAATTAGTGAAAGTTAAAATGGAACAGCATTGGGATGAGGGAAACCGACTGTTATTAGAAGCATATCTTCGCCTACAGCCGCTGTGTAGAATGTGCACCTGCGGTGGGGGGGGTCCTGGGTGCATTTTCTTGCCTGCTAGTTTGATGGCCGCTTCGGGGACGCACATCAAAGAGTGGCAGGCGAAAAAAAACAGGTTGCGGGGGTCCTTGCGCACAGCCTGCCGTCGGGCTGCCTGAAGGACTACCATGGAAACAAGGAGTGTGACAGGCCCTGGGGGATCGGGCACAGCTGCTGACGTGTCCCTGACAGGCCGATGAAGACATCAGCGCCACACTGTGCCGATCGCGCGGAACACACAGCCATCTACCCAACCCGTGTTAGCTGCTTTGTAGCTGAAACTCTCTCGTTCGTACCAAGGGGACTTTGATACGTCCTTAGATGGCGGCACTTAGATTCGTGTGCATGTCCCAGGAGGGCCAGTTAATTTAAAGCGATCATATCCCTGAACGTGGTGATGAGAGCTGAGAGCATTCTGAGAGCTGTGAACATCCACTGACAACAGAACTCTTGCAAACCTGGGACATCGTCCTCCTTGTTGGGCTAGCCCTTCATCTGGTTCAAGAGAATAGACCAGTCTCCGGATCAGCACAGTTGACGTGACAGGTGGGAGCACAAGATTACATTGGATCTCACCCCTGTTGATGCCTGGAGAGTTATTTAGCGCAGTAATAATCCTGTTTGCTGACAGGTCCAGCCTCTTCCTAGCTCCACAAAGCCAAGTATCTGTATTTATCAATATTTGGCCTTGGAGAGCAGCTTGGTGTTTTCGGAATAAAATAAGTTGTTGTCCAAAAGGAAACTGTCAGTCACACACATTGTTGTAAATGAGCAGGTTGTCTTTGAGAAATGAGTATGTTGAACTAATCATCAATATTTCTGTGTAAAGCAAATACATTTTTTTGGAAAATTCCTCACACTATGGCTGTTCCAGTAACAAAAATCCTGACTTATAGAGCCCTAAACCTTGAGTATAACATATTAATAACGGTTAAAATGATTATTCCGCTGAATGCTGGCCACTCATTAGGAGTGTAATTATTAGACATTAATCATGTGTCATTTAGCCTCCCGGTCTGCTCAGGCATGAGGGGTTTGGGGTAGGCTGCCTGACGATAGCTTTCCTGTCCGGGTGGGTTTACCACCCCCCCCCCCCCCCCCACACACACACACACACACACACACACACACACACACAGGTTTGTAATTATATTTTTGTGGGGACTCTCCATTCATTTCTATGGGGAAAACTCAAATCCCAACATGACAACCTTAAGCCCCACGCAGCCCAAACCTTAACCATAAGTAACCAAACAAAATACGAGACTTTTGGCATTTTTTCGTTTTTTTGATTGCATTCCTAAAAAATGCTTCCCACACCATCAAAATAACAGTTTTTTTATCACATTGTGGGGCCACTTGTTCCCCACAATGTAATTTAACCATAATCCACACACGCACACACACACACACACTGGTAGGGTCACATGGACTCCCCCTCACTTTGAGCCCCCCCCCCCCCATGGCAGCTCCTCTGAGGGCCCCCGTGATGTCTCTATCAGCCTGTCAGGGGGGAGGGGGCAGTGCCTGGGGCTCCAGCAGGTCCTTTTGAGCCAGTCAGTCTCCTCCAGCACCCCCCACAATGTTTCCCTGCCACCCTGGATGTGCGGCATGGGGGGCAGGGTGAATGGACAGAGAGAGACACTCAGTACCATGGACTGTCATCAGAGGGCAGTATTAGGAGACACCACCACAGCTCATTTCACCAGCGAGCACCCCGGTGTACCCCAGTGAAGACACCCCGAATGAATCCATCTTAGCTGTAATTAAGATATTTGTTACTAATATTATTGTGGATGCATTTACATAGAGTGACAGGGTTCCCAGTTGATTTTAATGGAAATTCAGGTCACTAAAGTGCTCTCTGTGACAAGGTCCTCATCCAGCATGTGTTCCTGCGCGAGGGATGACAAATCTCAGGCTGGGTCACTTTGCATGCCTGTTTCAGTATCAAGGACCAAGGGCCCTGGCTGGATGAGACTGTCACATGACAGGATCATGCCAGGGAATCAGCTTTGCTCAGTTACTGCTTGGCTCCGCCTAACCCCAAAGACAACACAAGATACCTCAGAATCCAACAAAAAGGACAAATAATTTGAACCCCTTCCGTTTTATTATTATTAATTATTATAACTATTATTCTTATTTATTTATTTATTTATTTATTATGTTATTTACAATAAAACCCCATAGCTGTGAAAAGATTAAGAACAAGAGAGAGAAACAGATATAATTTAATAGAATACATATATATATAGATGAATAATAACATAATAACTGTACAGTCAATAATAAAAGAATAAAAGAGAACTTGACCCTTTGAATCCTGCTGAATCTGTATTAGGTTTTGTGGGTAGGTACGATAAATCGATGGCATGTAGTAAAACACATTTAGTGGTATCCTTGAAAATCATCACATAGTAAAAGCCTGCTGACTAGGTCATACATTGTTTACTTGCGAGAAACCATATTTTCTCAGATAAGGATTGACACAATTATAATTCTAATTTGCAGAGTGATTTTATACATTCATTTTCAAAGTGGAAGGCCTATGTCAGTGGCAACACCTTCAATAAATGTCACTGGTGTGCCGCTTACTGTAATGAGAAGTATATGGTAAACAAGCCAGCTTTGCCGCAGTAAAGGTCTCAGAAGGAGTGAATGCAGCCATTCCCATCCACAGAGTCTCAGAGCTGCCCTCCCAGCTTGATGCAATGGCCTCCCTTCACCCCTGACAGACCAAAGAAGAGAGAGGTGGAGGCTTCCTGCTTTGTGGAGGCTGAGCAGAGAGAGTTCTCACACCGTGCCTATGGAGTAGACCTCTTCTTCTTCAGTGGGCTCTGGTTGGTAAACATCCTTCCCTCGCTGAACTGCACCTGTGAAAACAAGTGGCACGGTGGTTGGACAGTGGTAATCCGAGCTCAACTAGAGAGCGGTAATGGTCCCCCTGCGGAGGACCTAGCCAGAAGAGCCGTGTGCGCCCTCACCAGTAATGAATCAGGGCACAGAGGGGATTAATCACAGGGAAGGAGCCCTGGAGATCTCAGGCCTTCCCTAACGCTGGTTCCTCTGAAATCCCAATATTAAAAGCCGAGTCTGACTGCTGAGAGGATCTGCTTGTGAGAGGCTTGTAAAATGTATAATGGCTCATTGCCAGTTGTGTCGTTTCAAAGAGAGCTTAATCAGAGCCAGGGCTGACCTCCGACACAGGCATACTTCATCTTGGATGCCCGGCCCAGGACGTGCACCATTTAGAAGTTACGTTAAGCTGAGCTCTTCTGATTCCACCTGAGCTTCCTGTTTGCCTCTTTTATTTCAACAGTAAAACAGTCCTGGAATTTGACCCAAACTTTCACCCGGTTTCCTATAAGTCAGATTCTACTGGATTTGCAGATATTTAGTCACAGTTCATTCTTTCAAATGCAAATTTCATGACTAATGTAAATACCTACAAGAACATTATTTTCTGAAGTATGAATGACGTATGTAATGATGTATTCATCAGCCAGCATGTCTGGAACAAATGTCCCATGCTTTTTGTACTGTAATTATATTTCTAAGAGTCTTCATTTCACTATATATATTGCTGCGATAATTAGGCTGTACATTAATACTGTATAGATGGCTTATCCTGAAGGTGCCCCTAATGTAGTGCATATCTTATATTAAATACTTATCCATGCTCTTCGTTACAGGTCATGGTAATAGTCTGCTTATCAGTTGTTTGCTAATCAGTGTCTTGCAAAATAATATGCATTTTCCCCCTTTCAAGTAGAGCAACAGCAGAGTAATTTGATTGGACTTATACAGAACTATTTATGCATGTATATTCATGTTTAGTCAGTAAGACGTTCAGGGTTCACCTCTCATAGAAGTACAGAGCGGTGAGGTTCCTCTGCAGCATATCCAAACTCTCCTAAGTTCCATAAGCCCTGAGGCACCTGGGAGGTGTCAGTCATACTGACGGAGGGCCGTGCTCTGCTGTGTCAGAAGACCCATCTGGATTTGTAATTGCCTTGAATGTACAAAGACTCTCGCGGACCAGGACTAATAAACTGCCATGAACAGTAACAGTGGATAAGCATGCTCTGCTCCTACACGGCACCAGCATTCTGTTAGCTGATGTTCGCCGAAAACAGGACACATCAGTTGCTATCCACTGGAGTTGTTAAAAAACGCAACTGGAGTGCTTTCCTTCCCAGTGAACCCAAAATAAAAACAGAATAACAAACTGCCAACTCACTTGGCGCTACACAAAGTGGGCCATATCTCTCCAGTCTTGACAGTAGCAAGTATATTTAGGGCTGGCTTCTGGAGTGCATGCTGATTAACTGGATGTTAACAGACAAGGAGTGTGTCATTAAGGACACTACTGCACCGTGATTGGGAAATTGCTCTTCAATGCGCTGGCTGAGTTAGAAACGATACTGTATATGTCCCGACCTTGAGTCTCAAGGTCGCAACTTTGTGGCTGCGTTGAGTTTATTGTTGATCCCAAGTATGACGGCACCCACTTCAAGGACTAAATATGGGCCAAAGTGTAGTTCAAACAGGGTGCTGGGGTGGCAGATCTGCCATCCCAGTTTGCTTCTCCTGTCACACCATGTGGGCGGGTACGCTTTTCATCTGTAACGATACGATCAGGTGATCACAGCACCCCCGCCTGAGCCCCACAGCCCATGAGCTATACTGGGCACCAGTCACACAGAGAGGCAGTGCAGAGCTTTGACGAAGCCCAGTGCTTCTAGACCTTGCTCGTGGCAAGCTGTCACCCTCGGCATACACTCTCGTGTCCTTTCTAGCTCTCTATCGCCACTAGACTCTGCCTGTCCGTCACCGAGCCAGAAATATTTGAGGCAGAGCTTGAGATGATCTGCTTCACTTATTAGTTTGTAGCAGCACGACGCAATAAACACCCTAGATGCACTGGGACACATCCTCAGTGATGTATCCTAAGGTCATCATGTGTTTCGGGGTTGATCAGGCCCCAACTTGAATGGCCCTCTTCTTAGCCGCTCCTTTGATGCCCAGCCGTGTGGGGAGTCTGCAGAGTGATGTGGTTCATGGTGTATGGAGTGGAACCTTTCGGAGGCATTGCTTGATGATGATCGTGGACATAGTTTGTAGTTGATTGTCCCTAATGGATGATATTAGACACATCCTGATTGAACTGCAACGCCCTGGGGGCCATTTAATCCACTGTGGAACTACTCTGCCAAGATTAGGAGACTCAGGTACATGGAGGGACTGGACTCTGTGGGTTGTCCCCCGGTTGGGCTCTTCCTGCGCCTCCCCAGGTGTAGGGCCTGCGTTCTACACCTCATTCACCTTCCCCAAATATTTCATTTTGGCTTAATGGATTCTTAGGCCTCGTCGGTTCTTGCGCAGTTTTCCACAAATGCATGTAATAAAAATTGATACTCTATTGATCCCCATGGGGAAATTCCCTTTCGACATCTCCCTCACCTTGCTCCGTAGAGTAAGTTGTCCACAAAGGGCAGCCACCTGTAGCGGCGCCCAGGGAGCTGGGGGTTAAGGACCTTGCTCAAGGACCCACAGACATGCTGAGGCTGGGTTTGAACCAGTGATTTTCTGCTTACAGGCACACAGACTTAGCCCACGGAGCCACACGCTGCTTTTGTAGGCAATTCGTTTGCACTAGTCATCAACCTTTAGTCCGTCCGATTGGAGCTCTCAACCTCACCCCCTCTCGGGATCTCCTGGGCGTATCTCTATTTGGAGCTTTCCATAGCAAGTTGGATTTCATCCTCACGAAAAACACAGATGGGGATGCAATCCCATACTGTCCCTGATGCCGTCTTTCCGTGCTTTCAACTGTACCTCCCGGAGTCCCTAAAACTATACTGAGCCAAGTTTATACGAGAAACATCTAGATGCGCAGGAACGCTTCCTCAGTGACAAAAGTAATGTCCAGAATTATCATGCAGACTGAATCGGGGATGTTGACTAACCCACTAAGAGCAGGGAAGGCTACCTCCATATTTCATAATATCAACAACAGGACTGAGCCACTTGGCTTCAGAGGTGAATTTGGGGATTGACAGAAAAGCAAACGCCAGGAAGACGTCTGCATCCCTTCATCTGTCTCCCACGTTCTCCCCCCCGCAATATTCCCACGGAGCTACGCATGTTACATAGTCACGGAAGCAGACAGTCAACTTCTGCCGAAGCAGGAGGATATCCGGCCAAACAAACCCCCCTGCCGTCTGCCATATGAAATGCTAATGTATAAGGTTAGATATCGTATATGCAAATATCTATTGCCATACCAGAATAATACATTGTTAAATTGTTAAAAAAACACCATCCCACCATGTGATGTCTGTATAAGAATAGCAGCTATTTCAGCCGCACAGCTGCTTAGCAACCCAAAGGAAAGTGAAAACTGCAAACTGTGTTACTCACTCAAAATTTGGAACATCAAAACAAAAAAGGTCAACTGTTAAACCCACTCAATGCGCACACAGGAAGATTCTATGCTAATTGTTGTTTATATGGAATACCTTAATAAAAATCTTTATTGGGATATGTAGGAGTTATTACTAAAGTTCCTGGGGTATTTAGAAAGTTTAATACTATTAATACATGCTGTTCTTTTCCTTTCTGAATACAGTTGGCCCTCTGTATCTGGGGGAGATTGGTTCAAAAATCTGAGGATGCATAAAATCTATGCATATCATTCCATATACTTTAAATAACCTCTTGATTACTTATAATACCGAACACAATGTAAATTCTATGTCAATAGCTGCTATTTTGTTCACAGAAACAAAGGGTGCACACAACACATGTGGCAATTGAACAAGATGCTCCAACAATGAGACCTGGAGAAAGCTTGCAGAGCTGTCAGCAGGACATGCCTACGCATCACCGTGTCCGCGTGGATGCAGCTTAATGCTTGGTGTGCGTGAAGTTCAAGTGTAGCTTTTTTGAACTTTCTGGATGTTTCTCCCCCCGAATGTTTAGTCGGTGTTTTCAATCCGTGGTTGGTTGAATCATGGATACAGAAGGTTGACTGTCTGTATAAGAGCGATATCTGTGCTTCCGTTTTGGTTTGTAAGTCAGTAGCTAATGTTAATTTAGGAACGTCAAGTAGGTGGTGCCTGAGGGCATGAACTCCAGAGGAACAGAAATTACTGCATTTAACAGCAAAATGATTTCATTTATGTTTTTGTTTTCATATGCCGGATGCAGAGTTTTAGTTAGCATTGACGTGCAGACTCAACAGATTCTAATTATTTAGGCCTGTTTAAAATGTAAAGAAGCAGAGAACAAAGTGTCTGCCAGCTGCTCCTAAAGGGGAATCCCTCCTCAGATGTGGCAGATGCTACACCTAGCAGGATGGGAGATGGAGAAGCAGCTCTCACTGGCTTAAGGTGGACTTTGTATTTCCCACATGGGCTCTAATTACCAAGCTATTTGTGCTCGAAGACTAGTGTCAGCTCTCACTTGTTATATCAGGCTGTGCGTAGGCAGCATTGTGTCTTTTACTTCACACAGGGTACTAAAAACATCATCCTAAACTGTGGAATTTGCATATTGTTATCTTGAAACACACAATAGGAAGAGAAATCACTTCACTTCAGATAGTTATCATTAGTTATCCAAACTGTGTGTTTATATACTGTAGGTGTATCGATGTGGTTTTTTGCCTGTGTTTTGCTTAAATAAATATTGTTTCTTCTGTTTCCTGTTATCAAATCTAAAGTGAGGATTTTTCAGATCAGTAACTGTGTCCCTCAGGGAAGCAAGCATTCACAGGCCTATGAATACAGGATGCTAGGCACCTCACTCTGCCAACTTGCATAACTCAGTCAAAGCTGTCCTTACTGAAAGAGCTTCCTTAGACGACATGGATAGAAATTTGGCAGACCCTCTTGGGGAAAGACCACCTTGAGGGGCTTGGAAATTAGAAGCCAGAGAGCCGCCCGGCTTCCCCGAAAGGGCCGTTTGTGACGCCGCCCAGATTCCTGGCCCCGAGGACCGAGCGATCGGCCAGCAGCCCCACGCCGCCCCCCCCCATCACCGCAAAGCAAATCCGTTCTGGGCTGGCAGGATCTTGGAACACGTGACCCGGCTGCAAACGGCACGGCGGTCAGCCACATACGGCACGCAGCAGGACGGCTGCGGCCCACAAGTTCATTAATTGACTCTTCCAAGCCTGATGTGCCAGCAGCGCTTTCGCTCCTTGGCTGAGAAAGACCTGGAAGGCCGGCTGGAGACATCCGCCGCGATGGGCAGCGGGCCAGCCTCGTTCTCGGAGAGAGCAGCTTTTATCATGGGCAAACAAAACTGATAATGCGCGGCGGGGCTCGGGGGAATGCGGCAGAGCGCAGGTCCGGCTGTTCCCCAAGACAGCATGCAGCGAGACGCCTCAACAACACGCCAAAACTACAAATCGATAAATGGCCCAGCCAGGCAGAGGAAAACACTTTCTTAACACGTGTAAATCTTGTGGAGATGGCTAATTAAAAAGCAGTGTATGGAACTGTCTTCTCCTCGTTACCTTTTGAACATCAGAAGGAACCCTCTGGAGAAAATCGAGGATCTCATTGTTGTCAATGGCGTAGGGGTTTCTCAGCTTCTTGGTGAATTTGTTAATTCCTACAAAGATGAGAATACGCAGATAAATAAATCATTTAGTCCAAAATATACCCCAAGCTCCCATGTTTTTAATAAGGCAAATCCTTCCTGACATAGAATCCATTTATATCCAGGAAGGCAAGCCGTCCAAAATGGTATTATTTCATCTAGTCCCAGAACAGTTTAATCAACCCAAAATAAACTGAAGTAAATAATAGCCAGAAGGGAAATAAGCAAATAAACAGGCAGAAAACAAACAGGAGTTAGAGAAGAAAACTGCTGAGGCAAGATTATTTCTCTTATAGTCCCGCTAAACATTTGGCTGATAAGGTGGACTAAACGACTTCGAAGATACACCTTGTGCCCCGGGCCGGAGGAGGGGTGCTGGACACGTGTTTGTCCATCACTTCCCCTCCCTTTTCTCTTCATGGCCTCAGCATTTTTAGTAGCAATTAGATGCCTCTCTTGCCTACAGATAGAGGGACAGCCTGACGCACAGCTGCTCTGGGCGCGAACCTGAAAGACCTGCTAGGAACTGAAGTGGTGTTCCCTGGTAACACTGTCCATCCCTTGGTAATACTGTCTGTCCCCTGGTAACGCTTTCTATCCCCCCGATAACGCTGTCTGTCCCCTAATAACACTGCCCATCTTCTGTTAGAGCTGTCTGTCCCCAGGAAAACCTGTCCATCCCTGATAAAACTGTCTGTCCCATGGCAATGCTGTCCGTCTTGTGGAAAAGGCGTTGGCTTTTATACCATTGCTGCAGTTAAGGACAGGACAGGCATGAAAACCAATGGATGTCATTGCCACAGGAAAGGTGCATTAAACCGTGCCCTGTGCTCTCCTGGCGTCACTGAGAGCTCGCACCCCGGGCCACGATAGAGCCGCTCTGGCACATTACTTTGGCGTCACTGAGCCGCTGCCAGTGCCTCTGAAACGACGAATAATATGCTTTACTGCATTATTCCAGATACACACTCTACCTCACGCTTCTGCTCAAATTAAATCATCATCCTGACCAGAGGGCTGTGTCTCATGCTCCGAGGAAGGCCGTTTGTATCACAAGGCTCTAAACAAGTCAGTGTTAACAGCAGGCAACATAGCCTGTGTGGGGAAAAATGTGTGCGATATATAAATATTAAAAAAACGTATTGGTTCGTGTCAGCTTAATGCATAAATTAAATCTCACCTGCCACTTCTGATGCACCTTGCACTACGGCTGAGGGATGTTAGCTATAAAGACACAAAACAAACTATTTTCTGTGTAGCCGCAGGGAGCGCAGCGCGTAAGCACGGATGTACAGTTCCGATGCCTCTTCGCGTCTAATCCGCCCCCTTTCAATCTGTCGACGGGAGATTCTGTGGGAGTCTGCCGGTGCCTGTCGAGCCCCCGTCTGCGTCAGAAAGTGCGGCAGGCAGAGCGACAGCTAAAAGAGCGAGATGTGCGAGGCAGTGGCAGGTGCTCGGTTCAGACGAGGAGTGCGGCCTTACCCCATATCAGGATGATGTAGCGGAGTGGGACGTGGTACATTATAACCGTCACAATGAACAGAACCAAGCAGGCCAGGGTAGACAGGAATGGCGCTGACCAGTTGAAAGTGCTAAAATTTAAAGATTTAAAAAGAATTAAAAATCAGCATCCTAAAAATTTGATCATGGAATATTTTTCAGCATTATTTTTTATTTAAAAATTCTTACTTTATTTTATATAACAGAACAAAAATTGCCATTATTTTAGTCTGACGTCAGTAGGGTTATGGTTCGGCTGTTAGAGTGAGGGTGAGGGTCAGAGTTAGAGTTAGGGTTAGAGTGTTATGGTAAGAGTTAGAGTTAGGGGTAGGGTGTTAGGGTGAGAGTTAGAGTTAGGGTTAGGGTGTTAGGGTGAGAGTTAGAGTTAGGGTTAGGGTGTTAGGGTGAGAGTTAACCCGAAAATGCTGCATGTGTTACTGTTGCACATTCTCCCTGTCCGCACTTTTTGATCCTCTCCCCGAGGCATGCGATCTCCTCCAGCAGACTCTGAACGTTGATCACGATGTCTTGCACCATGTGGATTTTCTCCATCAGGCCCCTTCTTTCCGTATCCTGTGAATAAACAGAGTTATATTAGCAGAGACATCATCTCCCACTGGAAAACTTCACAATAGTCATTTTTTTTTACATCACGCATAAACATCTAACAAGAAACCTGCTTTACACAAATTATGATCCAGTGAGAAGACATATGATAGTTTGACATATTTACCCCAGAAGTTCCAATAAGAGATGGGGGCATATTTAGCATCCTGCGTGGAACCTGTGAAACTCCACCCTCACCCCAATGCCCCCCCCCCCCCCCATCTCTCCTATTATCTTTATTTCAGCGGCTCGCATCATCATGCTCCAGGTTTGACTTCAGTGCATCTCTGTGCATTATTTGCCCACGGTTTGGTTCCACGTCTTGGGTATTTAACGTTTCATAAGGGTGCATTGCAAGAGCAACCCAAGAAATCACAGGACATCAGATCTGGCTTCCTTCTGGGGTAAGCTAGAGCGGGGGGGGGAGGGGGGGCTCCCTCACGGAGATATCAGAAGTATGGCAGGCCACAGGGGTGGGAATTCCAGACATCAAACAGGGAAATAATGAAAAGCATGACAAGATAGAAAGAGGACAGCATGGGGATGTTATCTTTGTCACTGGAGGCTCGGAAGACCTGCACATCACTGTTACAAAATGACCCCAGCCTCTTGGCACAATGGAGCCCAGACAGGGCCTTTCTCAGCCTCCCATCATCTGGCCTATGGGAGCCCCTGATGACAGACAGACACTGCGCTGCACCTCATCCACCCCTCTACGACAGTGGCGCAGTGTTGCGAGCAGCCAAGCGCTACGCTGCATCTTAGCCATAGTCTCTCCTCTACGACAGTGGTGCAGCGTTGTGACCGGCCAAACGCTCCACTGCACCTCATCCGCAGTCTCCCCTCTACGACAGTGGTGCAGCGTTGTGACCGACCAGACGCTCCACTGCACCTCATCCGCAGTCTCCCCTGTACGGCAGTGGTGCAGCGTTGTGACCGACCAGACGCTCCACTGCACCCCATCCGCAGTCTCTCCTCTACGACAGTGGTGCAGCGTTGTGACCGACCAGACGCTCCACTGCACCTCATCCGCAGTCTCCCCTGTACAGCAGTGGTGCAGCGTTGTGACCGACCAGACGCTCCACTGCACCTCATCCGCAGTCTCTCCTCTACGACAGTGGCGCAGCGTTGTGACCGACCAGACGCTCCACTGCACCCCATCCGCAGTCTCCCCTCTACGATAGTGAGGGTGCCAGATGCTGTCTCTGCTCATACATCAGCAAGCTTACTTCAGTGCTGAGATCCACCACATGTTTGATCAGATATTTATTACACTTATTCATAAATATACAATGCTGCAGAGGATAAGGACGCTAAGACTCTCTTTGCAAACACATCCAATCTTCAGAAGGAGCTGAGAAGTAAACTCACTTTCCCTTCGGTTCAGAAGAAGCCAGTGACATGCAGGTCTCACTGCTCAGCGGTGAAGTGGGCGGAAAATGCCCAAAATGAGGCTGAAGGGGAAGACAGCCTTTGAACACCCCCCTCACTAACTGGCCTGGGAAACAACACTTTGGCGTCTGCAGGAACTGGGAGGACAACCCAGGCTGTCTAAACCTGCCTGAGCCTCACATGAGAGTAAAACCCACTGAGGGAGACAAATTCTTAGGCGACCAATCTGCACATAAGGCGAGCTGTGTCAAAGAGTGCTTCTGAAAGATTCAAAACGACACAGCACAGCTTTCATGTTAATAAACAGGACAGAATACAAACAGAAGCTGCCTCGCCGTCTGTGTGGAGTAGCTAGCTGGATTATCTTCCCTCATATCCCTCACCACCTTTGAAGTCCATGTTCCAAATCTCACATTGCTCATTTGATGATCTTAATCTTTCCAAATTTCCTTGTTCAGCTTGTCTGTTACTCCAGGAAAACAAAATATAAAGCAGGACCCACCAGAAGCAGGATGGGGTATTGTAAGGAATCGCCTTCAGCAGTCATAATAAAACCTGTTTCAGATCATTTATATTTGAATATAACATACTTGCAATCTTTTAAGATGGAATTTTAGCTAATGGTTTGGTCTGGAGCACAAAGTTAAATTGCGAGTGTGATTCCACAGGGGTTATGGTCATAAACAACATGCAGAGGAGAAGCGCAGTCATAACTCCTCAAATTAGAGTAAATGCTATCAAATGTCACTATCCATTGTAACACAACCGATTTCCTTGTGAGACACCTTCATCAGGAAGGCCATCACCAAACTTGCTTAAAGAGGAGCGCAAAAGCATATCATGTGACCCTATGGTAGTGGCAGTGCTACAGATGCGTACAGTCTGGATGTGGACAGAGCACTGCAGTACAGACTTGATGCAGACAGAGCACTGCAGTACAGACTGGACGCAGACAGCGCACTGCAGTACAGACTGGCCATGGACAGAGCACTGCAGTACAGACTGGACGCAGACAGAGCACTATGGTGCTATCAGCCCATCAAGCTGCACACTTGATGAAAGTAACCTTTCACACGTCCCTTGTCTGGGTCAAGAACCCCTGTATAGTGTAACTGGGGCCTCCAATCAAAATAGTGGGGACAGCAGGGGCAACTATCATTTCAGGGAGGCAATGATTTTTTCACAGTTTTTATTTATTTGCTGGTTTTCAGACTAGGACAGCAAGAACACTGTTTCGAGAACCCCATTTGTGGTAAGCTATTTATTCTTAAAGGGGAAAAACAATACTAATTTATGTCTATAATTATGCTATTAAAATCATCCTCCTTGGGAAACATCCTGGTTAGCCATCAGATTTAATAATAATCAGTCTTTCAGACAGAAGCACATGCTGTCCTTCATGCTGTCACACATTGGCCACCATCACTATTAAACAAATCTTTCGAAACTCATGCTGTCACTTTGAGATTCAAGCAATTGGTAATTATGTTATTCATATAAGAGCTATTTAATTTGAAGAAAGACCCCATACTTAAATAAACTCAATTTACACATGAGACTGACATAATTTTACTGATAATAGGGGTGTTTGAAGGCACAGGAATTAAAAAATGTTTTTAAAATCTTCTGCATTTGATTATAAAATGAGCGTCAAAACCTATGTGTGTGTCAGTGTTTTCTCCAGCAACACAGAGGAGAAAACAAACCATATTAAAAATGTATCATATTGTTGGTGCATATTTTCTGTACATATTCATAATAAATAATGTGTTTGCTTCCCTGGTCTGCATTCAGTGACGAAGGGGCATCCTTCCGAGCTCATGCACGTGTGTCGTGGTGCCTCCGTACGAGAATTAGCCGCCTATTTCTGACACAGGCTGGGGGAATGGCTTTTCCTTCACTCAGGGACACAGACATCCTCCGCTCATCACGGCAGACTATATCAAATGCTTTATGAATATGAACGCGGGGAACAAGCCAAGGCACTGGGATATTTGCTGGGAGCAATAGCAGAACGCTGGCTTGGCATTTACCCTTTTCCTGCCAAACACTCACACAAGCCATGATAATGGCCAGACACCAAAGTTTCATACTAATTAAATTTAAACTATAGATCAAATTCAGTCACCCACCCACCCCGAATTTACAGTCAGGACCAATGGTCAGAAAAAGTCATTCTCAGCCTGACTGGGATCTCAGTGAGATCCAGAGACACAGCAGAGTAAAACACGTCCCTATCATTCATATTCTGTCATGATCAGTGGGATCAGACCCAAGCCTTTCCGTGTTTATGATGAGAGGAAGTATATTGTGTTTGACGTCATAGTGTCCCAGATGCCCCAACGACATCATGTAAATAAGTCTTTACAGCCACGCCTCCCAGGGAATACCAATGTGCGAGAGTTGCCCAGTCAGGAAAGCCTGCCCAGCTTACAGCCTGCTTACCAGCGGAGCTTGTGCCGGGATCATGCCCCTTCCCAGCTGTGATCGATAGCAATAACCGGCTTCTCTATTTCTTTGCTTCTGGTGCAAGCACCAAAAGCGAGATCTTCTTGGTTTTCCTTGAGTATGACACTTTTCTAGTGCAGTCTGTTCTTGCCTGTCTGGTTTTGTCTGACACCATTTTGGCCTTCAAACTTTGAGTTTTCAGCTTGCCTCATTGCTGATGGCGCGCCTCGCTTGATCCTGGACCTGCCCATCAACCATGGTTTTCACGCCTCGCCTGACACTGGTCCCCCTACTGGCTTCCGCATTTCCACGCTAACTTTTATTGTTTGGATTTTATTAAATTTGACTTGAACTGTTGACTATGATTATTGCACTGCAGCATTAAACCTGCTGTTGGAAATACTGCCCCACATCAGAGTCCTGCCTACCGTCCACCTCTGACACATAGTGGTCATTGAAAGTGCAGTCAGTTTAGCCTGATTTTAGAGGCATAACGGTCTTTAAAAAGTGGTTGAAAACTATCAGGTGCAGCAATGAAGAGATGAAAGCAGTAGCTCCTGGTATAAATGAATAAATTACCTTCTCTTCCTCGTCTTCGTCATCACCCAGGTCTATGTGGTCCTACAGCAGACAGTGCGGAATATAAAGGTGAGCATTTCTCGTGAAGGTGCAAGTCACTTGGGCCACATGTTTCTTTTCTCAAGCCCAGAAAGATAATGGAAATCTCTGCTTGAACATCCAAGCCATTGGGAGGAGGGCTGGCCCATAAATACAGCCCCAGCCAGCGCTCGCCTCGCACAAAAGGAAAGGTGAGACAGCTTTCTTCACGCGAGCAGTGTCACGGCGAAGCAATCTCGAGCCTCCACAAAACAACTGCGAGAAGGAGACAGAACTGATAGGACAGCACATCTCATCTGGGCTGGGGAGGGGCTGCCCAGATCATTTTACATCAAGCTTTCCCCTCAAACCTCTGTCTATTGAGTGCACTGTGACCTGGCCTCACAGAAGATCACAGCCATTGCGGGGGGGGGGGGGCTATCTGGGCCAACCAAGGCTTTAACATTGCCCCAGGATGGCCCCGCTGTCCTTAGCCCGTGTTTGGAGTAACATCATCCACGTGGGGCCCAGGCAAGTCACCAGGCCGCAATTATCTTTCCACGTGTCATTCATAAGGCAAGGAGACCATTTCTTAAAGCCCAGATTTGATGGCGCCTACATTCTTTTCCAGACAAAACATTCAGGAACCCTAAGGATAATGTAAAATGGATTTAATACTATTTAGAAAGAGTACATTTAAATGATGCTCACCAGATCGTGGCTGACCTTCTCAGAGGCGACCTGGAAGTAGTTCCATGCGATGAGGAGGAGAAGGCAGAGTGGCAGCATGTAGAGTTCCCAGTGCCACACCGTGACCAGGAAAATCTGAAATGACACCGCAGTGGGGGGGGGGGGGGGGGGGGTGATTTTAAAGG
>JABFEB020000020.1:11981858-11993313 GCA_019775895.2 Stomatorhinus ivindoensis | reverse complement strand
CCCCCCCCCCCCCCGGGTGGAGTTCCCTCCTCCCGCCTCTGCTGGGGATATCGCAGTTTCTCTGCTGGGGATATCGCAGTTTCTCTGCTGGGGATATCGCAGTTTCTCTGCTGGGGATATCGCAGTTTCCCGTGGAGTGCACATTTATTGAAGTTCCTTATCATGCATGTCTGTCTAATCCACTGCTTCTCAGCCGCTTTAGTCACCGGACCCACATTTTTCACGTCACAACACAATTGTTTTTAAATCTTTGAACCAAATGTATTTTGTAGGGTGCTGGCACTAAGCAATTTTTTTTAACCACACACTCTGTGACCCACTGGAAGTACTCCTGTGAACCACCGGTTGAGAAACTCTTCCACACATTTGTAGTGTTGGATCTTTTGTTCTTTTATTGCAAGAATTCTAAACTGAAAACATTTTTATTCCTTAGCCTTTTATGTGATTGAAGAAGTATTTTGGTGTGAATAATCTGTTTGTGCATGTACACCCTCTTGTAGTTTCACAACCAAGTTCTGTTCTAGTGACCACGTCGATAAGTGCAGTGGTTGGTAAGTGAAGATCACAGCAGCCCCGGCGTGACTGCCGCTGCTTCGCACTGCAAAGATCACTGGCTGTTCCTACTTAATTTAGACCAGTCGTTGTACAGTTATGCCAGAGTTACTCTCGCTCTGTCAGGAGTACAGTATATTTGGTCATAAATGCATACATTGGGGAGAATTTTTCTTTTCGTGTTTGTGACATAATCGGTGAGGGTGTAATCTTACTTGTTATTTATTTACTCTGTGCACTTTAGTCAATGAAGGCTGTTTTTAAAATGCGTAGTATAAAGTATAGTTACTTTACTAATCTTGATAAAGCAGGTTTTTCGTGGGTATGACCTCTCCAGGCACTAGCCAAGAGCATTTATCTCGACAGACATGTGCTACCAGCAACACTGTGCTTTTTTATAGAGTGGTGGCAAGTGAGGTTAGCATATGCTGTCAGTCACAGTCCAGTGTAGCCCAACAGGGTCGATTGGGCTGCTGATTAAAGTGGTTTGATTAGAAGCCTGTTTGTCTGCTCACTGGTCTTATTCTGATTGACAGGCGGCTGTGGGGGGTGTTACTAACATATCTGTCCTCCAGTTGCTTCCTCTCACAGGCGTCCGTCAGGGGCAAGGCCCAGAGGTCTGAGATGAAGACCCCAAAGGCAGGTGTCCGTGTGATCAGGAACACCACAGAGGCTGTGCTGTCATCTAGAACCTGTGTGTAGATCTGCTGCTGGTTGATGGGAATCTGGGACAGGTCCACTGCAAACCTGTACACAGAGAGAAAACCGCTCCATGCCATTGGTCTAGGTGGGGGAAAGAGTCCCCAGTTCATCATTGGGGAAGTGTTAACTCTTTGGCTATGTGACGACCATCTGCCTCGTACAATTTATGTATGGAATATAAGCGAAGGCTAAAACACCCAGAGGGGAAGCTCACATGCCCAGGCTCTCCTTATGCTTCCGCCCATCCCGGGTCCAAACCTCCACCTCCAGCATATCGGGGCCACGAATGAAGTGATTGAAGTCAAATCTCTCCTTCCACTGTGGACCTGATTGTTTGCACACAATCTGAGGGGACAGGTGAGGAGGCATGGGAGTTACATCACAGTGAGTGTCAAGCTAATGTCGGTCAACCGTGTGGTGAGACTGGATTCATGTATGTGCATGTTAGCATGTTAGCATGAACCAAATTCAGCACCTCTGGAGTTGAAGGCAGGGGGGAGAATCTTTGTTTTCCAGACCCTTAGGTTGTTCGTGGTCCAGAATGCCAGACCTTTGCTGATATTGGGAAGCACATACACCATGGCAGATCGCAGGCGGGCCACCCCCTCCCCCAGGGCCCAGTGGCGGGGGGGGGGGGGGGGCTCCATTACACGATTACCTTGCTCCTGTACTTCTGAGCCCCCAGTCTGAAGAGCACGAAGACATCAGCAGGTCCATCAGCTGGGGGCTCGCGAAGCTCCACAAGTGTCACCTGAGCCACACTGCTCCACAGCTGCTGTATCCTCATGGACTCCGAGGGTGCTCCACGGTGACCCCCCAAGGCCGGCTGCGGAAGCATAGTCACACTTGGGGAGTCAATGTCCCTGCCTCTCATTCTCTCAGAAATGACTCCTGCTTTTTGCTCTAAATCCATAAAGTTTTATCTTTATGGATGTCAGAATGAAGACTAGGGTGTGGGATCAGTAAATAAAAGCAATTAATCTAAAATAACAGGTCTCACATGCAGCCAAACGCCCACAGCCACTCATCTTGACCTACTGAAGCAACCTACTGGCGACAGACAAGTTCACTCTCATGTTTTTGTAACATAAACACGAGTTTTCAGTTTGATAAAATTGATCCTCAGTAGTTTAGCACAAAGGAGACATCTTTCCTAAGTTAGTTTAAACATTCGTTTGCTAGTGAGTTATAATGGCAGAAAGAATGTCTTGTTATCTTAAGGCTCAGTCCAGTGAAAATGAATGTTCTCCTGTGTTTAGTTTATGATAACACAGGTCTAAAAATGCAACCCTGGAACACAACGGGAAAATACAGCCCAATGACAGCACCTGGAAACAGAGTCTGTAGGCAGAGCTATGAGAGACTATTTTATGTGACCAGCAACAAACAGGCAGTGTGTGTCGAAATGCCTGTTAGCATTCATGACATCAGCCCTTGAGCAAAACTATGATGGTAGGTTATCTATCACAGAAACAGGTATATTTTAAAACCTGATTTTTTGAAAATAAGTTTCATTTAAGTGTAGTGGGTTCAAGAGCTGTCCTGTCCGGCCCACTGAGTCACATAATACTGAATTTGACAGGGAGCTTATACGATTCAGCAGTGCTTGCCTTAGTCTTTCTGCGGCACTGCAAGCGATGCCGGTGTAACCTTCATGAGAGCTGTGATTGAGCGGGAGACGGCATGGCATCGAGCCACGGCAGAGGGGGAAGGCCGGACAGGCTGCCTGCTGAATCGCACACTCCACTCACTGTTCTGCCACGGCTCCAGAAAAGCAGCCCCCCACCTACCGCTCTCACCCCCAGGAATGTGGGGGGGGGGGGGGGTGAAGCCACACAGGGAGATCCAAATTAGCAAAAAAAGAATGAAGGAAGGGGGGGGCAGCCAAGCCATGACATCCCCAAGAGTTTATCTTGGACTTGCTTCGATCTCTCTGGCCAATAAAACAGGCCCACTTAATCACAAGAGGCCCCTAAACAGTATCTATTCTTGGTCATTAAACAGAGATTGAGACTGCTTCCATATGGTGCGGAGCAACACGGGACGGACAGGCGGCTGTGTCCATCGACAGCTGGGACATTACGCTCCAGCATCTGGATTATTGCTTGGGAAGCACTGGCACTTCACGCCCTGATCTCCTCACTTATACAGGGGTTTGCAAAGCAAAGGAGCCCCCCCACCAATGCATCTGCGAAACCCCCCCGAAGAAAACCACGCCAGTCATACAAGCTCTGTTTCCACCCTCTAGGGTAATTATACTG
This sequence comes from Stomatorhinus ivindoensis, assembly GCA_019775895.2. Classification (NCBI taxonomy): domain Eukaryota; kingdom Metazoa; phylum Chordata; class Actinopteri; order Osteoglossiformes; family Mormyridae; genus Stomatorhinus; species Stomatorhinus ivindoensis. The sequence continues at coordinate 11,989,798 of JABFEB020000020.1, read as the reverse complement.
TGTATAAACGGCTGTTTAGAGGGAGAATAGCTACAACATTCCATTCACGGCCTCGGCTTTCCGTGTTAAAAGATAAACGAGATTCTCACTTCAGGGGAAATGTTTCTCCGGGAAAAAAAATCAGACATTGTGCAGTGAATCGGCTCTCATGTCTACATCCCAGTTTTATCTCGGGCCCAGCTTCAGAAATTCCGTTACTGTCATTAGAGCAGCCATGACGCCGTGAGATGCTGATCTTCTCTTCCTGCCTGCGCATCTCACTGCCTACAGAGCGAGCAGATGAAACTGCTTTGTCTTTTTCAGTCTAATTAAAACCAAATTGAAGTTCATCTAGCAGTCTAATCTACAGATTAAAGACAGGCAGACATATAGGCAAACTGGCAAATTCATCTAGCAGTCTAATCTACAGACTAAAGACAGGCAGACGTATAGGTAAACTGACTGGCAATATAAAAACCCACAAGATAATAAAAACTTAAGAACTTCGGCCGAGAATTTTTTTTAAATGCTTCCGATTTCAGCCTAAATGAATTAAATTTATCACATATTGCTTAGGAAAAAAGACCTGATTAAACAGTATCTGCTGTAAACTGTAACAAGGCTTTGTTCTTTTTTTGGCCAATTAAAATGCAAATAAGATCATGTGACACGAGTAGTTTACTGTAATGCACCATTTAAACTAAAAGCGATTACTCAGTGCGACAGAGCACAGCTCATCAGCAAGGACTCTGCTCATTTAAAGCAAAAACATTCTGGGGGCCCTTCAGCAGCCTTCCCCCCCCCCCCCACCCCAACATTATGTTTAACTACTGGTGGGTTGGCATCAAAAAGCAATGCTGCTGCTGACTGCTGGTTTGGGAGAGGGCAATCAAGAGATGGCTATATGATATAGGGCCATGTATAATATATGGATATATAAAGGCTATATAATGCTGGAGTTGAAGAAAGACCAGCTCTCACAAGCCCGGCCCAGCGGGAAAGTTCCCAAACTTCCTGATTGCCTGCAGTAACCAATAGGAGCTTTGTTACTTTTCATCATTGAAGTTCTAATGATCTACTGCCCCCTTGTGATAAAATAATGAATTACTAGTGATCTATTGCTAAAATGTGAACTGGATAATGCTTTATTTGTTTTTACTTTTGTTTTAAATTACTTTTGAGCTTTTCAGCCACCTATGGAAATCCATTTTATTGCATCGATGAATTATTCATACGAGCCAATACTTAGTACCAATACAGGACGCAGTAAAGCCGTTGAGCACTGGCAGCACGTCTGGTGCTCACGACCCATTGATAGATGTGTAACTGTGACATCAGCAGTAACTGTGGAGACCTAGTGGTGCGTTATTTATGTGTCTTTGGCCTCAGCATGGCTGGACAGAGGGTGACACCTTTGAAATGTCCTGCAGATATATGAGCGGTGTTGGCCTTATACAGTGACGTGTAAAGGAATTTGTTTTGGCCATGAACTTCACTGGCAAGCTTATCTCTATGTAAACCTGCCTGAAAAAAAAATCAACCGATCAAATTAAATCAACTTTTACGCATATGCATGAGCAGCATTAATGATTGAAGTCATACAGAAATATTCTACAGGTTGTGCTAAAGGAGAGGAGATGCTTTTAGAGTAACAAATGAACAGGAGTGCTTAAGAGGAGAGGATGCTTGCATAGCAAATGTTACCCTCGTGGATTTTCCTCCTTTTGGAACCACCTTCAGATCCTAGAAAAAGGATGAACCAACAGCAAGTAAATTAACTCCATTATACAGAAGAACAAAATGACTAAAAGAGATCATGCCAAACAGGAACGAAAGTAAAGTCTTGGGGAGGTTTTTTACCGCGGGACTCCTGTCCCCGCTGACTCTGAGTGACAGGCAAACATCCACGACTATCACACCCATGTCATTTTCCAGACTGTTCGGGTCTCCTAGATACAACGTCATCTCATGTGTTCTGTAAAAGGACAATGTTCTTGCTTGTTCAGGTAGGGCTTAGAGAAAGGGTTCAGAGTACATGACACACAGCAATCAGACCCATCGACAGGAATGCAGAGATGCTCTCTCCCTCTCCGCATGCTCACCTGTTAAGTTCCAGCGTGTTCAGCGTGATGCTGCTCTCTCCCATGAAGTCATCCGTGGTCAGGTCCCAGTCGTACACCTGCGCCATTTCAAGGGCACAGGAATCAGGGAAAATTAGCCAAACATCACGAGTATATCCACATTTATGTGAAATTCTCCATTTCTGGTTAAAAAATGTTCGAAAGCAGCAAATTATTGCTAACCCAGTATAACCTTAGCGGCACTTTGCTGAGTATCACTGAGCAGGAAACACAGGCTGGAACAAATATGGATGTTTTATATGACTAACTAGATTAGCATCCAAAGAGCGAGTTAATCAGCTAAAGCCAGGTAAGCTGCAATCTCTGCATACCTTAAGCAGAAGTGCCTTCTCCAGATCGTGCACAGGATAGGAGAATGACTCATTCCATGTTGGGCTGAGGTTCTTGTAAATGACTTTGCTTTTGTAAACTGTCTTCCCGCCTGATTTAAATTTCACGTAGGGGTCACTTGTGCCTAAAACAAATACACAAAGAAGAGAGAGTGAAGTGTAAATGAAAGCTTGCATCCAGCAGAAACCACTTACAATGGTGACAGGCAGCAAGCTGCAGCTACCCAGAGTGAAATATGCTTCCACACCAAATCGCCCAGCGTTCTTTCTTCATTAAGAGAGCTTTTGAACTGCTGCAGGTGATATGAACACTGCTTGAAGATACAGGACACAGTAGCTGTTTAATTACAAATGGGGGGACGTTTGGCAGCCAGAGATAAGTGTAGAATAAAGGCAAAAAGCAGAAGCAACTGGTGTTAATCTGCCAGTGTCTGGGGAGCCTGCACCCCCCCCCCCCCCCGGGAGGACAGCAGGGGGCGGCGGCAGCTTTGTCCAGCGTGGTGTGCTCATTGGCCGAAAAAAATAAATGAGGACGGCATGGCTTCATGAACAGGGGAGGATAAAGGGGTGCTTTTAAAAACGACGGGAGGCCCGAATCAGTCGACAAAGACTCTGTTGGGTCCAGCTGTCAGGCTGAAGTGCATCGTACACCAGCTCTCCCCAGGTCGGGTTCCCTAGGTCGGGTTCGAGAGGAAAAACTCAGCGCCAGCTGATAGGGGTATGATTCTCTGGCCAGTGGAAGCAGAGCTACCAAAAGTAAGAAGTAAAAAACCCTGAGGGTTGAGTGAGTTTCAGGCACCATCCATATTACTCAAGTATTGAAGGTCAGGGTCCAGGGTCCAGGATCCCCAGTGCCTAAAAGTGTCATGAAATCAGGCAAAGGGAAGGTCTCAACTAGAAGGTCTAAGATGGAGTACAAACAGGTGTTGGCTTTGGCAATGTTGTTCAATTAAGAGCCTCCTGTCCTGTACAGGAAAAGATTCTATTTCCTGTGACTCACTATCCCAATATGTTATAATGTTATAAAGGCAAACTAGAGACAGCATAATACACACATATAATTTGGAGAGTAAGTACCAAAGCTTAAATATAACTGATATCTTAATCTATAAGAGGTCACCTCCATCCATGCCTCTATTCTATGTACCTGTTTGCCCTGTGCAAGGTTGCGGGGGTCCAAAAATGATTTATGGTAAAAAAAAAAAAAGTCTTAAGCTTGCAAAAAACATATCCATCCATCCATCCATGTTCTTTATCTGCTTATCCATTTTACAAGTGCAGTGAGTCTGGAGCCAATCGACAAAAGCACAAGGCCTGAGGAGTACCAGTCTTTATGCCAGGACAAAGACAAATAATCACACATTATGGACAATAAGGAGCTACGAATCCAGATGTTTTTGGAGTGAGGAAATCCAGGAAAGCTGGGTAGAACATCCAAACTCCAACCACATGCCTAATATGGGGATGAGTTGCTATGGTGCAAACACTTAAGATACATTTATATTTAATGACTTGGCAGATGCCTTTATCCAAAGTGATGACATCAGAGAGCAGGTTCAGGCAGTGTCTCTGGAGCAGTTAAGGTGAGAGGCCTTTCTGTAGGATTGAAGGGCGAAGTCATTCTGCCGGTCACAGGATTTCTGTGTGTGTGTCTCTGTGGGTGTGTGGCTTGTGTATGTATTACATTGTTGGTACCAAATGTCTTGTATTTTGCTTGGTTACTTATGGTTAAGGTTTGGGCTGAGGAGGGTTTAAGGTTGTTATTGTTGGAATTACGGCTATAACCACTGATCCAGGACCAATGATCTGGCAAAAACATGATGGCTGTACATCATGCCACTGCCAATCACATGGTTAGCAACTCTTAGCACAAATGCCTTACATTACAGCTAAGCTTCCTGAAACACAACTTGAGCAAGCTGTCAAGTCTGGAATTGTCACAGTTACAACCCTTCTAAGTATTGTGCAAAAGCTTTTTGTGCATTCAAAAAGAAGCCTCTGTGCTGAAATAGGTTCCTGTATTTTTGTTAACATTACACCCGTTCATCATCAATTTTTTCAATTTAATGTATGCCACTTGTTTCCTGATAGGCTTAAGAGTTAGAGAATCATATAATTATTGCCAGCAGGTGGCAGCAACTCCAAATTTAATGAAGAGCCTGAAACGGACAGCAAAATGATGAGATGGTAAGAGTGTCATTATCAAACACAGACTGCATATTTACATGGTCATTGTGCAGAAGCAAGAATTTATCAAAAACATGACATTACCTTGGCAGAAATGATGAAAAACTCTACAATTATTGAATCAACAGAGAGTTGGTTACTTTTATCTGCTCTGGCACTCTGAAACCCCTCTGTTACTGTAGGGGGTCATCCATTTCATGGCTGAGTTTCTATTGTTCTTAAATACTTCCACTTTGCAATAATCCCACTTACAGTTGACAGTTAACAGGGAAATTTCACAGTGAAATTTCACGAACTGACTTATTGCAAAGGTGGCATCCTATGACAGCACCATGCATGAATTCACTGCACTCTTCAGAACGACCCATTCTTTCACAGATGTTTGTAATCCTGACTGCGTGGATACATTCCTGATTTTATACACCTGTGGAAATGGGTCTGAATGAAGCACCTGAATTCAATGGTTACAAAATGTGACCTAATACTTTTGTACATCAAGAAATATCTCAACTCCCTCTTTTTCTCTCTGGGTCAGACCACAACCCTGTCCTGGTACAGAAGCCAGAGAACACAGCGTAAGAGGATCTGTTGAGCAAAGACCACACACGGTGTAGCAGCCTCCAGGAAAAGCTTCCAAGCTGCAGACTTTGCCTTGGCTGCCTGGAAGTTAGCTGACCCCCATTCTGAAAAGGCTGGATACAACCAGAGCAAAGCACTACCTGTGGGGATGGATGGATGGATGAATGGATGGATGGATGGACGGATAGATGGATGGACGGATAGATGGATAGATGGATGGACGGATGGATGGACGGATAGATGGATAGACGGATGGACGGATGGATGGATAGACGGATGGATAGACGGATGGATAGACAGATGGATAGACAGACGGACAGACAGACAGACAGACAGATAGATAGATAGATAGATAGATAGATAGATAGATAGATAGATAGATAGATAGATAGATAGATTTTGTATCAGTGCATTGGCACTTTCAGAACTTTAACTAAAAAGCTTCTAATAGGATTTGAAATGTTTCTGCGTCACTATAGTGAAACACATTGATTGGCCGCAGGCTTCTCATTCATACAGGAGTGCACTGCTGGCTCCCTGAGGGCAAACAGCACAGCTAATTCTGATCTGTTAGACCCAGTTGCTCCAAGGAAGGCCCAAAGTACCATTGACTGACACACTGTCTGATGACACATTCTGCCTGATCTGACAGGTTTCTGGTCAGCGACACTGAAGAATAGCCCTGCCTGAATAAAGGCCTCATTTGACTTGAGTATGAAAAACATCTCACACCACCAAATTTGCATCTGCATGCTGGTGTGTGAGAAACAATTTCTGAGCAGTTACCTGCACACACAGACTAATGTCCTTTATTAAGTAACGCATACATTTCTACAGTCTGACAACCACTGTCATCACAGTTTATCAATGGACCTAAAGGTTCATGGGGCAGAGTGTGGCTCTGTGGGTTAGTCTTCGCCTGTCCTTAGAGTCGCTGGTTAAAGCCCCACAGCCAGCAGAGTTATGTAAGTTTGGATTCTACCATCCTGTTCATTTGACTTCCTCTGCTGGCCCCTGGAGGATGGGCTTCCCCTTTTCAGTGTTGTTCCTCTCAAGCTTTCTTCTTTCTAGAGAGCGTTTCCTTGCCACTGTCACCTCTGGCTTGATCTTTGGGGGGCTTTGGGCAGGATAATATAAAGCATTTTGTTACCCTGCAATGCTGTGAAAATGCTCTATACAAAGAAGACTGAACTGAATGCCACCATTAGGCCCCTGAGCAAGACCCTTAACCCCCGGCTCCAGGGGTTTTGTACATTGGCTCACCCTGCTCTATGACCCTGAAACTTGCTCTCACCTGTATGTGTCGGTAAGTCTCATAGAGAGCAAGATGGGATATGGGAAAGGAACAGTTTCCCCACAGGAATGAATAGAGTGTCAGTGCTCTATTCTGCTGATCTTCCTTATGAATCCCTCGCTGCTGGTGAATAATTCATCTTTCTATCCTATTCAAGGTTGTGGTAGCTGATGTATTTCTTGTTTGCAGACATAATGCAGTGCCACATGGTCCCTCAGAACACAATAACAAAATAGATACAAAATATATGGCACCGGAGGGTTTCGGGTTCGAGTCCTTGGCTTAGAACTCTGCTTCAGCAGAAATGCATCATCAGCAAATAGCAAATATTACAAATGCATCACTTCCATCAAGATAAATTAAATCAGCGGAACATGGTGCATTTGCTGAATCTGTTTGCGGTTTCATATTTCATTGGCCTTCACCATTTCTCAAAAGCCCCTTTCTGTAAAGCTGTTTGGGAACAGCTATGTCATCACAGGTGTCTGTGTGCATTATCATTTTCATAGTACCTCCTTTAATGACATTAGAAGGAAAGTGTACATATCTCTTGTAAGAGATAAGCACATAGCTGGAGGTGGACTTTTCACATGCCTGCAGAAATGAATGCCTTTGTTGTTCTACATGTGCATTTAAAAGATCAAACCTCCCTGGTGGATTTTTATTTTGTTTTAAAAACACAAATCAAGTTGGTGTCATTTCCAGCTGCTGGAAACACATTCTACATGCTAACTCATTTCAGACAAGATGAGCCTCTCTGCCCAGAGCTCCCACAGTGCTGTCTGACTGGTGCCTGTGGCCAGGTCTTTCTCTATACTCTGTACACCTTCTGTTGATTTATGCATTACTTTAATTCTGTGTGTTGTCTTGTATGTTTTCCATAGTAAATTATGTGAGCTGTACCAGCAGCGTACTGGCGCTCTGGTTATACTAGCAGGCCCGAAAGCGAGACTAAACCAAGCTGGCTGCGTCACCACGGTCTGACTGGTTCAAATGCATGGAGATACCAGTGATCTGTGTTGATATGCATGGTATACCTGAAGGATTAAGGGCACATTCAAGGACACAAGAGAATGCTAATTCTGCTACCGTTTGATGCTAACATTATATTTTTTGTAACAGTTGGGCTACCAGAAAATGTACAAAAGTAAATAATGTGAAAAGTAAATAAGTGTCTCCTTGGTTTTACGTCGCTGTCACTCTCCAAACTCAGCAATATCTTTACTGAGGTGCCCCTTCTGCAGTGAGAAACGTCAGTTGACTCGGGACGCCAAGAGTCTAGCTCTTATTCGTCAGTTGACTCGGGACGCCAAGAGTCTAGCTCCTATTCGTCAGTTGACTCGGGACGCCAAGAGTCTAGCTCCTATTCGTCAGTTGACTCGGGACGCCAAGAGTCTAGCTCCTATTCGTCAGTTGACTCGGGACGCCAAG
>JABFEB020000020.1:11970520-11981758 GCA_019775895.2 Stomatorhinus ivindoensis | reverse complement strand
TATTCGTCAGTTGACTCGGGACGCCAAGAGTCTAGCTCCTATTCGTCAGTTGACTCGGGACGCCAAGAGTCTAGCTCTTATTCGTCAGTTGACTCGGGACGCCAAGAGTCTAGCTCTTATTCGTCAGTTGACAGGGGACGCCAAGAGTCTAGCTCTTATTCTCATTCTCACTGGTGGCCATGATTCTGGGGTGTGTGCCTGTCATTACGGAGCCTCCTGACTTCCTCTACTGCTGAGGATGCCATGGAAAGGGCTCTGCGAGGCTCAGGGTCAGCTGGGAAGCAGGATGCAGTCTCACAGGAAGCTTTCTGTGTGCCTTTGAATGAAGTTACAAGTCTAGACTGCTCCAGTAAAATATCCAGCCGGAAAGATGGGCAATCGGCTTAGGGTGAGAGTCAGCAAGGCCATGCTGATTATTATTATTATTATTGTTGTTGTTGTTATTTTTTAATGATTTAATCACGCGCTAGCTAAACCCTGGTTAAAGGTGGAAAGGCTCCATACCACTGCGATCCCGGACCACCAGGTCTCGGCCTTCCTTTAGCTTGACAGTGAGCAGGTAGAGGTTCTTCTGAGGTGCAGCTGGGGCCTCGGCACGACCTGTGTCCATGACCTGGGTGGACACAAGGCACTTAGGAGCATGGATTCCTCTTATTTCTACCTTTTTCTCTGTCACTGACCAGTTTCAGGACAAACTTTCACAAAAAGCGTGACACAAAAAGCGTGACAGTCAAACCCACAAACCTATTTAGAGTGTAAACCCTAACCACAACTTTTTGCTTCTGTAAGTGGAAAATCTCCTTTAAGATTATATAAACACCCAACAGATTGTGGTTTGAACAGTGATGCATAATACTTCCCAGTCTACCCAGTGCTGTTCACTGGCAAGCTGCTCCTTCAGCGGCAAGCTGACCTGAGCTTTACCCGAAGCTATCGCTCGGGCTGACGGCACATTCGAGTGTGTTCGCCCCCCCAGCACCGCTGCCACCTCCACTGCAAGCCTTAATGCTGCTCAATCTCATCTCTCGAACAGAAATAACCAAGATAACGGCAGCCAGTGAGACCTGCGCTGCGTGGTACTCACATTACTATCCTGCAGGCCCTGACATCTGTTGACATTATGGTCGCAGCTGCTGTTTTCCTGCTGTGGACACACAGAGAAGAAGGTTGACGTTTTTGAATAGTCATATAACATCACGTTTCAATATCATCTATGCGACACCATTTTATTACGCATTGCATTCAGAATCTTTTATTAGTCTGTGATAACACACTCTTTCAGTTTCCATCAAATACATGACATAAGATACTTATGCTATATTAAGGTAAGCCGGGCTGTATGTAGAATAAGTGTACAGTCAATGAATGGGAGATGAATGCATGCTTGTGGGGACTCAGATAATGGCACAATGTTTCCTTCAAATATCACTTGTACAAATTTTACTGCCAGGGAGTGTTTTTGTTTAAAAAAGAAATGCCACCATCACAGGGGAGCTCTACGGAGTGGAGACTATTTCTGGAAAAGGAGAATGTCTTTCATTATATAAAGGAGGGAAAATGCCCCATTAGCCTATCTATTTGTGTTCATTTACAAAAGCCACTTAATAGGCAAATAAAGAACCCCCGTGGTGAACTGGATACTAGATTTCTTGACTGACAGGCCACGGTCAGTCAGAATCGGCACCAACACCTCCATCACCATCACAATGAGCACAGGTGTGCCCCAGGGCTGTGTTCTCAGTCCACTGCTCTTCACACTTCTGATCCACGATTGCACAGCAGGGACCAGCTCAAACCAGATCATCAAGTTTGTGGACGACGTGACTGTGGAGGGCATCAAGAATAACAACATTTCTGCATACGGTACGTGGAGGAGGTGGCGAGAGTGGCTCAGTGGTGTAAGAGCAACAACCTCTCTACAACAGAGCCGTAAACACTGTAAAGGACCCTTCCCACCCGCTACACGGACTCTACCCTATCGTCTGGAAAACAGCATCAAAGCTTCCACTCAGCCTCTACCAGGCTGTGCAACAGCTTCACACCACAAGCCATCAGAACTCTGAACACACACTAATATCTGGGCTGACTCTCTTCAAATTCCTCTAAACTGCATATACAATCTACCTCTAAATTGCAACTGCACTTTACTTATTTACGAAGGTTACATCTCTGCACTATTCATTATCTCTGCACTATTTATATGTTACTATATGTTACTATATGTTGCACCTGGGTCCATGGAGAAACGTTTCATCACTCTTTGTACATGTATGACGCTGCTGATGACAATAAAGTAACCTTGAACCTTGAAATAAGCAGGACTGTCACAAGTTAAATGTCATAAATAATTGTTAATCATGATTTTCTGTTCATTTTACAACAATATCATAGAGTAAGCCTCATAACCATGCCCACCTCCAGAACATCTCAGTTTTTGATTGCCCACATTAAATGTTTGGTGAATGTCTTTGGTTCTCCAACTCGGATCTACCTACTGGACTACAAGCCTGTTGTCCAGAAAGAAATTTCTGGGGAGTCCCCCTTGACAAATTTTGCCCTGAGCAACTGCCAAATTTACCTAAGCCTAGATGTGTCTCTGTGGTTCTGTATACTCAGTAGTCTTCTGCTTTGCTGCCTTGGCATTCTGGTTTTCTGATTCCGTGTTTCTCAAGGTTGGTTCTCTAATTCAAGTTTGTTTCTGGTCACGCTCTGCTTTACGAAACCTGTTTGCCTATTTACAGACCTAGTGTAGCCATTCAACACTGTCCAGTGTTTTACTGATCTGACTATAGCACTTGAGTTCTACTAAGCCACCTGAAGTATGTGCTTCACAGTCAGAAGGCCGTGCCGTGTCAGCTCTGAGTACTGCCTTGTTATTCCAAGTTAACTGCATGAGTACAAAAAAGACGAGGTCGTCCTGCGGTTGGCCCTGGCTTGAATGCTAATCAGTTGACAGGGGACGCCAAGAGTCTAGCTCATATTCGTCAGTTGACTCGGGACGCCAAGAGTCTAGCTCTTATTCGTCAGTTGACAGGGGACGCCAAGAGTCACAGACTGGTTAACCTCACGGAGCACTGCCACCATGTTCCCAGCAGAATCAAGGACCTAATCTTAACCTACTACTGCAACAAGTTACAACATCTGACTGGCATTAGCTTGGATCGGTCTTCTTATTTCCTCGCTCTCACTCTCCTGTCTCAGGTGCCACTCAGCCTTGCAGAGGTTCATCTTCTTCTTCCTCAAGGTGTTGCACAGCTCAGCTTTCAGTGGTTAGTTTTTTAACCCTTTCTGGGGGGTTCTAGCTTGTGTCGCAGTTGGCATATTCTAGCAGCTCTGCACTGTGTACCTGGGATTGGTTTCACCTTCTTCAATGTAGCTAATCCTCTCTGAAGCATGGCTGATGATGATGGTCAACATCATTTCAAGTCAGCTGTCCGCCTCATCCTTAGCTGTTGCAAACATCTCCGCATGGCTGGTTCCACTCCTTTTTGATAGCTGGTTAGGGGTGATTTTGTTGTCAAATTTCAGTTTCTAGGCTGAGCGGCTGTGGTGTTGGAGGGACTGGGCTCTCTGGGAGATTCCTGGTCAGGCTTTTCAGGCATCTGAACAGGTTCAAGTCCTGTGTGCTGCTCCTCAGTCACTACTTCCAAGAACTTCATTCAGACCTGAAGAATCTTGAGGCCTCTCTGGCTCTTACAGATGCTTCCTCAGGCATGCATCATTGCTGGGCCGTTCACATGGGCCAATAACTGTTAGCCTGTTGTGATGGGGATCTCTCCCTGTTTTTGTGGAACTCACCAAGTCAAAGTGAACTTTATGGTCATTTAACCATATATCAGTATACAGGAAGACAAAATGGCAACGCTCAGGATAGTGCAATATACACGTAGTGGGAAATATGTCAGTATAATTAACTACCATAAAATACACAGACACATTAAACGCAGTGACCTGGTCATATTAAACCTCAGCTTGAGTCTCATCTTGGGAGGGGAAAACTTCTTGTGTCTGAATGAGGTATTCAAACCAAAATTATTATCTAACATGGTCTGAGTATATAGATAGCATCAAGCAATATAAAAATATGTGGAATGTGGAGTACTTAACAATTGTAGAAAATACTTTATACCTGAGTATAGAAAGTAATAAAACTTCCATAGTTTGGCTGGGATTTCTCCACAAGAAGACACATGCTGAGGCGTTAATTATCCATGTTCTGTAGCCTATCCCAGGAGGCATTAGACATAGGCTGTGGACACCATGGGTGGGCTGTCACGGACTGCAGTACATACAATCGCACACTATGGGCAACTTATTTTATTTTCCTGACTACATCTTTATATACTGCAGGAGGATGCCAGAATATCTAAAGGAAACCCATACAAACATACAGAATGCAGATTCCATACTCAGAGAGGGAAAGGCAATCGATATTCCAGCTTGGATGGGATCATCAAATTCTTCGTCTTACTATTAATACTGATGATAAATGTTATTTGCTTTACCTGTTTTTAATGTTATGGCTGATTGGTGTTTACTTACAACATTAATAAAACACAGCCCCAGAAAAAAATGAAGAAACCACTCTATATTCTTTAAAATCTGTATTTTTAAATCCTGGTGTAATCCTGGATCTGATGGCAGAAGGCTTTGCTGCATAGTAGGCTGCTTTCTAAGACAGTAGTACACAAGAACACAAGTTGAAGCAGAAGACACATCGAACAGCCAGAAACCAGCCAGGTAGCCGAAGAAACTTTCTAATGGCAGAAATGACCATCAACTTATCTGACAGTAATTCATACATATAAGAATGGGAAACATTAAGTGGTGTGAAGTGCAGTACTATAGCACTTCATAATAGGCTCCCAGAAGCAGGACTGTAGTTGCATAAAGCAAGTAAGAAGCCCTTCATTAATGAGAAACTAGGAAGAGTCAGGCAGGAATTTGCAAAGAAAAAAAAGTGTATTTACATAGACACACACCCATAAATTGAGAAATGAGTAAAACAGAAAATTTTGCTGTGGTCTCTTAATTTTTTCCCGAGCTGTATTACTTGCAAACAAAAAAACAGTCCCATCACTGTACAGTTAGCAATTTACCACCTTCTTAGCTGTTTCTCACTCAACATAAACAACTGCAGTCAGAGAGACTGGCATTAAAACTGTAGAGAGGAATTAGGGTGTGAATGGTCTTAAGTCCTCTGAAAAGGCACAAACTGCTTGTCATCAGTGACTCGTTCTGCGAGATTAGGTGACAAATCAACCGGCGTTGCCCAGAACCCAAGCAGTGAGGGATGCTGTCATTCTGCAGCTTTCTGTTCCCAGAGAAGCCACCATCCTGCTGCACAAACAAGGCCTGTAACCAAACCTTTAAAAAACAAAAATGACAAAGGATGCTTAAAACCATCCTGTATTTTCTTCAATAAAATGGCAACGATACCCAAATCAGCAAAAATCACTGCAACTCTGAAATCCTATGTGAAGGCAGAACAGGTCATGGCTGAGCTTAGACAACACATAGCATGACCCCCCAGCCAACAGCATTTGACAGGAAATTTGAGACACCCAATAGAAATTCTATGGGACCAATCCAGGTTGAAAATAACTTCATCTCAGTTGATAGTAATGTATATCTCTTAAATTAAGCTAGCAACTGCAACAGGATTAGAGTATGTGGGCTGAATGACACTACCTGATTCAACAATACCTTTGCTATAACAAGACATATTGTCATTGTAGGCAAACATACAGATTTCTCGAATGTGCAGTCATTAGCACATACCTGTTCGTTCATTCATATAAGCTGAAAGTGTCCTTATTAGCATCACCTGGTATATTACTTGTAACAAGGTCTTAAACTAATTGATTGCTTTGATGTAAAAGTACCCTATTTTTGTATGTGACCTCGTCTCAAATACAGCATGGCAATATCATTAAAGGGAACAAACCATTGAATGAAGAGCACTTGTTACACTGGTTGGTAACTGGTTTAGCTGACAGATAGAAGGTTGAAGACTGATACCACACACAAAGAAGTCAAATATGTATACGCTATCTGAATAAATAAATGATTTTTACAGACTTTTCACAGGCTAAATACACAGCAGCTACATTACAGAACTACGAAGCAAATGAAAATCCAATGTCACTTTAGATTTTCAAAGGTTTTGTTTTGCAAATATGCATACTGTAGTGTGACTGGAATAAATCCTCCTTAAAGAAACAAATTCTGCAGCGCAACCTGCTATCATGACCAAATAATCCATATATAAGGAATGGACCTGATACTGTTGCTTTGCCATGTAATTGTTTTCAAAAAATATACCGAGTTACGTGTCTGAGTAAACGGAAAGCTATAACATGTACTGTGCAAATAAACAAAGAAGGAATATGTCATGCAGGACTCATGCACTAAAAGTATTTCTGACCTTGTGAGATACTTCTTCAGATGGTGGTTCTCCTGTTGCTATGGAGACAGTCTCCACTTTGTCTGCATCGCCCGGCGCCTCAGCTGGTGCCGAGCCCTGCTCCTGGGGGGCCATCCTGTAAATGGACTCCACAGAATCCCACTCAGTAGTGTTGTCAGAGTCAGCCGCAGCCAGGATGCTGGAGCGGCCGTCGAGCGTGTCTGTGTCTCTCGCTTGAGCACGGCATATGTCCGGCGCAGACGTGCTTTTTCTGCAGTCAGGCTCTTGCTTGTGCCGGGACGGCTCAGGCCTGCTGATTACCCGCTGGTTCCGGGTGCGCAGGTTCCCGAAGAACGGCCTTGCCTTCTGCCGCAGATTCCCCCAGACGCTGGGCTTCTTTGCCGCCATCCCGGGGGCGACCTTGACCCTTTAAGGTTTTAATTACTACAACAAAGCAAAACATTTTAATTCAGCAAAATAACTTGTCAAATAAATCTGTTCAGCATGTAACAGAAACAAATAATAAAAAATAGTTTAATATACACTTAGGAAACCACTAAAAATTGTACCTATTCCACACATCTGGAGTACATTCTTTATAAAACAGATTGATTACAGTGAAAAAAGTAGTGTGAATTGCAATATCGAAAAACTCATTTTAAGCATCGTGGGTAAAAGTGTAAAACTTAGATCCAAATGTGAGGCCTCACAATCAATCAAACACTATGTCAGCCAGAATTAACACAAAGCGAAACCAATCAAACAACTCCCATATGTAAAGGTATAGGAGTCCCTGAGCAGAGATTCACCAGCATTTTATTGGGGCTGGAATAACAGTATGTATACTGTATGTCAGTTCATCTTTGGTTTATTTTTCTCAGTTAATCCTTGTGGCCTTATTCCCATAATCCCAAAATCCCATGTGTCCACAAATTCTATCCGGGTGACTTAACTCAATTCAGGATATGACGCAAGCAGAAAAAGCCCCACAGCGTATTCAGGTAGTGTCGCAATCCCCGCCCAGGCCCTTCATGTTCTGTATGACAGCTCAAATCCTGTAACCGTAGCCAGGATATATTACCCTGCACGTGGGTGCACCAAATGTGCAACCATGGTAAGATACCGACTCTGTAGGTTCACTGTAGGTAACAGGGGTGGTCTGTAACCTGAGGGTATATAAGGGCAGGACTTTAATCACCGGAGTGTGGAGCAAGTAAATACAGGCTGAGAAACCCAACTCAAGAAGCCAACACTGAAGTTGTGTTTCGTTCTACAGGCTGCATGGCTCTGCAGTCTAGAATACTGTGTCTGTGATCACAATATCAGAGGTTAAATAGTGAAGCTGTTGGTAAATATTTAAGTCCCAGACAGGCCTGAAGAGTTTCTAATGCAAGCTTACAGGATCCGTGTGGTTCACTACTTCCTTTATAAGAACGCTCTCTAGCCACAAGTTTCCTCCCATGTAATATGAGCTATCATGACTACTCTAACTGAGCTTGATTACTCGATTAAAGAAAAAAAAAACAGATTAAAATGTTCCTTCTTGATTACTTGGCGACATGGCAGAAGGAAGCAGATGAGGGTCCAAATAAAGAGCGAGAGCATCAGTTCTGTGGAAGCACTTCGTGTGGAAAGTGAATGAAAATGCAGTCGTCTGTCAGAACCGCAGAGCAGAAATTAAACATCAGACTGCAATGCAAATTCATCTTAAAAGAAGACATTCAACAACAACCAGCAGACACAAAGCAGCGCCGACAAATCGCTTGCTTTTGGTCAATATCATGATGGAATCCAAAATGTTTCCATACAGTGGAAGACAAATGCATTTTCATAACTGGTTCTCGTTCGCTTTTCCCCTCCTCAGTTATTTTTGTAAAATTTCTCAGAGATGTAGCTACACTGTGTATGACTGAGTCAAACAGCAAAAGGACGTGAATGATTTTGACTGGATGCAGAGCTCATTTTACGTGTTTTTGTTTGTCTTTAACAGATAAATACTAGACAGTCTCGAAATCCTGATAACAAATGATCAAATATGCAAAGCTTGCCACGTTTTGTTTCCTATGACAGTAACAATGTTGTAGCGCAACATATTGATGGTTTCATTCCAGAACACAATCCTTGCAACTTGTGCCAACTACATGTGCAAAACACAAGATATCAGGATTAACCTCACACATCATGCAAGGCTAAAGGCAGCACAGTGCATAGCAGTCAGCACACACGTAAAATGAAAGTGGAGTGAGTGAGCACCCCGAAATGGGCTGATGTCCCATCCAGGGTTGCAGAATACTGTGGTGTGGTCACTGGACATGGTGACAGCACAGTGACTGACAAGGACAAGAAAAGCACATCAGCTTTTACTGATGTATGCCCATCACACTAACATACCACATACACTGCACACCTTGTTGGCTGCCTTGACTACTTACATGCAACACAGTGAGCGCGCGCACACACACACACACAAATTTCATGTACCCTAGTTTAAATAGATTTTATCTTAGTTCACTTATATTTAGCCCAGATTACCTTAAAACTGACAAGTTAGCCACCTAAGCAAGAAATCCTTTCTTGTTACTTTCCTGTATTTTCCAGGTTCTGCTTGACAGAGCTATGGACCAATAAAGCACTGAGACATTTCATCCTAGTTCTGGGTAAACGGCACCATGTTTGTAGTCCCCAAAGGGCTTCACTATATCAGCATAAGCCAGCGGTGGAATAGGACTCCTACAACAAAAATGTTTATACCTCACAAACGGGATATCATTGAAAGAAAATGTATTCCAGAGACTTTTCAGGATCCCCCGTTAGGTAATCCTAAGTATCCCAGCCAGCTAGTACTCGCTCCAGGCCTGTGGAAATAAAGATAGCTTTCTAGTTATGTTTTAAGGGTTTCAGAGCCCAAAAGCAAACCAAAGCTAAGTTAGCGGTTAGTGATTATCATCAGCTTCTGCTATTTTTTTCTTTTTGTGATTTATCGGTTTAGCATTATCAAGCTAAACTTTGGAGTTAGCGGATTAGCGTTTATCAAATAGCTGTGCCCCACAATGATATTGTTACGTTGCGGGGCGGACGAAGCAGGTAAGCAGGCACGGGAGGCAAGAATCAGGACGGGAGGCAGGGTTTAATAAGGAAGTCGGGGCAGGAGAACAGGACGGGAGCAGGGCAGGCAGGCAAAACAAGCGGACAGGGACATGGGGCAGAACTAAGTGCCGCAGAGACGAGTAAAGCGGTAACATTACACATAACAATACAATGACGGATCTGACTCAGACGCGGACTAAATACGCAGGATAAGCCAGAACTGATCGACAACAGATGGTTACAATTAGGATTTGACACGAGGTAGCGAAGGGGGCGAGGCACACAGGAGGCTTGAACGGGCGGATCATGACAGATATTACATTATATTATATTATATTATATTTAGTATTGGGAAGTTTAGCACATTAACATATTGCGTTAATTTTAAACTCATAACGCATCACTATTTCTTTGACCGGGTTAACACACACAGTATTTTCTTACCCACATGAAAGAATGGAGAGAGCACAGATTATAATAGAGACCTATAATATCCCTTCATGGCTGTAGACAACGTGAGAGTTTAGGTTTTTGAAATTGGCTGGCTAAGAAAACGCCTCCTCAGAACATGCCCCCCAAGGTGGTTGTCTATTTTGTCTAATCATCCACCCTTGAGAACCTCCCAAGAACCGGCAGGCAGTCCTCTGGTGAAGAACATACAACTCACAGATAAGTCATGTTTGTGAATAGACTGCCATGACAGCTATTATATTAATTTGAGTTAAATACAATGGTTCATAATAACGTTTTGTTACGCTCATGGTCAAGCCGCTTCAGTGATTTGTCAGCTCAAGGTAAAGTACAGTACCGCATTAGTTACTTTTATTATTACTGTGTTATTATTTTTAATATTATGTATTGTGTTTTTATTATTGTTCCAACTTACCTACAAATTCGACTTAAAGATGGATTTAGGGGACAGATCTTGTTTGTAGCCTAGAGACTGCCTGTACTTTAGACTGCATCTTCTCTTACTAATTAAATCCTTGGATCAGACAGTCAGACACAACAGGGAGGATCCTGAAACATTTATGTGAATTTTTTTATTGAATAAAACAAGTGTGTGAATCCTTAAGTCTGTGAACGCTTCATTCTGTAAAGCTTTGGTGCATAACGATTAAAATCTATAACTAGGGCTATAGTCTGTGAAAAATGTAATTTATGAGGTTTGGATTTGCTAGTCTGAGAAGGGCGAGTCTTAATTCTTCACGGGCTGAAGCCTCCAAGTCCATCAATTCTATGTTGTCCAGTATTTTGGCAGCCCATTGGCTGATGTAAAGTTGTGTTGCAAAGGGGACCCAGTACAACTACAAATTCCAACCCCTGGTCTTGGTCAGCCATATCCTCTGTCCACCCATCCTCCTTTCTGTCATGTAGTTATCAACTAATAAAGTTCTCTTACCCAAGTTGGTGTCCCTCATTAAAATAGTCTCCTACCTAAGTCAATGTCCCATGATTTATCAGCTGATAACAGCCAATCCTAAAGAGGCACTGCAGATCCTGCCGGCAGTCATCCCTCACTATTCTAAGCTAGGGTGTGCCATTGCTCAGCTAGGCTTTTTTTCTTTCTCATATTGAGTTTTGGGCCTCATGCGTCATGGTCGCCTTGCTGGATTGTTGGATGAACTGCGGCCCAGTGAAACCATCAACAGCTTAAAAGAGGGCAACACACACAGACACATGAAGCAGAATGAAGAGGGCAACACACAGACACATGAAGCAGAATGAAGAGGGCAACACACAGA
>JABFEB020000020.1:11951357-11965964 GCA_019775895.2 Stomatorhinus ivindoensis | reverse complement strand
GCATTAGCATTTTTCAGATAGAAATGAATGAGCGGTCCCCATAAGGATATGTTTACCCTACATGTATGTGTGTGTGTTTGTGTGTGTGTGTGTGTGTGTGTGTGTACGCGTGTGCGCATATTCAGAGGGTTTATGCTTAGTGGCTAGTTTTCAAAAGAGAAAAATATTTCAAATGATGTATGGGTCATTTGTGGGTGGGTTACATTTTTTTTAATTTACATATAAAATGTAAGCATATAGGGCGGATCGGGCATCTTTCTCTCTGTATGAACAATAGGCCTAGCGATTCAAGTTGTGGTCGAGTTTAATAAGAGTATCGGGCAAGTTCTGGTTGCTAGTGAGTTGACATGCGCATCACTGGTTGCCGCACCACAATGAAGACAGAAAAGGCTGAGAGAGCTGATCGGGGGGGGGGGTTTCTGTAAACATTCGGGCCACCTTGAAGCTGACTATGCTCACTGTGAGAATATATTATGCTATCTAGACAATTGCAAAATGTGAAAAAATGTATATGTTTAAAATGGCAACAAAATATCCTTGAATTTGGCATGATTCCATGATTTTAAGTAAATGCTGTTTTCAGAGTTTGTGCAAATTCATAAGACTGATATACAGGGTTACAAGCCCAGGTAAAAACAAGCATAACCACTTTAGGAAAGGCACTCCAAAAACACTTGAAGTATGCTTCATCTCTAAGAAGTTGGCTAATGGCAATCCAGGAAGTTGCATTCCTGCCAGACATAACATAAACTCATTTTCCTTGTTTAAATCTCCACTAAAGTGAGGCTACATCCGTCACTTTAACTGAAATCACCCAGCTCCATTTGTGCATTTTGCAATCACACATCTACATTTTAGATTAAAGCAGTCCATCAGCACACTGCTGTTATCTTAGCATAAACAGTGCCTTTTCAGGTAATCTATCAAGTGGATATAATTTGTAAATACAGCCTTTGCAGAGAACAACCTTATAGAGTACTAGACAGCATGTCCTTGGCCGGAGGAGGTTATCAAATGTCTTTGCTTACTTCACCTCTGCCGACCCAAACTGTGAAACAAATTTGCCTGGTGTCTGAACGCACAGCAGAATCCATTTGGAGTGTCGGACTCATAATTAATATCATTTTCTCATTCTTCAAGGACGTGTCATACATCTGCAGTCATGAATACTGAATCTAGTACAAGTTGTCTATTGAGATGACGTGTATAGTGCAACGGCTAAGGGTATGAAGGCGTGCACTGCGGTATGTGAGTGAAATGTCACAAGAAAAACTTAAACTGTCATGTGACCTTCCTATTCAGTCTGTAATTTCCAAAGTCGCCTTTGTTTTGCTTTCATTAGAGGTAACAGACGGTGATTTTCTATTGTCAAAATAATATGATTTCATCATTTATCATAGTTAATATGCATTTGTATTAAAAGGTTAATGTTTGAATGTATATATTTGTTCTAATCTCCCTTTATGTTTTACATTTATAACTATTATTATTAATACTATTATAATTGGTAATCGCTTAAAAAAATTAAAGTAGTATTTTAAAATTTTTGTACTTGTCATTTTATTTACTTATATAGTTTATGAATTTTTTTTTACCAAAGAATAATTAATCATTTATTCTTGCATTGTGGCTGTTTTGTTTATTATTCTCAAAGTAGACCAAATAAGAGTTTGGAGGATGTACATTTTTCGTCATTGCAGAAAGATTTCAGGGGCTATAAAACTATACCACACATCAAAAACGTTTACACGCCCTTTCCATCTTGCAGGTCAGAACATAATGGATTACCGTAAAGCTTATAATAAAACTGCGTCACCTTTTGTCAAAGTTTGATCATACAAACTTAAATCAGGCAGTCGGTTGAGCTGTGAAATGCCGATTACGTTTTACATCACTGATACCTAAAATGCTCCATATATATGAAAAACACAAACCCTTAGTAACTCCCACGTATATTGACTGAAAAGGTCCCAGGTAAGACAGCCTGAAACACACCTGGATATTGGAGACAAACCAATGCGTACACATCCGAGAAGTTCACTTTATATCTTCAACATGGGTGTCTCTCAAAGTATTACATTAAAATTTTACCTGTTTCTCGCTGCTAAACCATGCTCCGTCCAAAAGCCTCATAATCCAATAAAAGCCGTGATGGCCGGATCACGTATTATAAACTGGAGCAGAGAAACATCTGCAAACATCAGTGCTAGGAGAAGTCGACTTCCTCATCCATTAAAAACTGAATTTAAAGGGCATGGGTCTTACCGGAATACATTTCGGCCGACGTAAATTGTGCACGGCGATTCAGCCTATGTATATGTGCATTCTATAAAAATTTAATTCTGTAAAATCAAGATTTAAATTGTGCGTATGTATATATAAATATAAAATATTCTCCTAATGTGTGCATGGTGTATAAAATAGGACTGTTTTATGTTTTGTTTTCTAATTTAGTTTTCTTAATTGGTTTAGGTAATTACATGTGACGAAGATAATATTTAACCGTTTTGCTGCATGTATTCTGCACAGAAGTGTATCTGATCTATGATCGATTACTCCCGAAAATTATGATATGCAACAAATAAATTCTATGATCAGAATAAATACATGTATATGCGTTTCGCAAGTACTGTATGCGCATGAATGTTCTATTTTTGTTAATTAAATTATTGGTAACATACATTCAGTCACTGTTTTTGGGGGAACTAGGTGCACGCGCACAGGTAGCTTGTATTTTCAGTTTCAGAGTCAGGTTTGGTGAGTTGTAACTTTTTTTTCATTCATGAGTCTGCTACCATCTGCAGGCATGAGTGTGAATGATGTCATCTCCTTACGCAGACCTTATTTACTGGCGGCTCCAGATTAATGGTTCGTCCTAGAAAGATCCTTTCCATCTCAATTGATCTATTGCTTGACACAATATACTTCTCCTACGAGAGTCTGAAAAGCCAACGTTCCATTTTTGTCTTAACCCTTAAAAGTTCAAAATTTTACATCAGAGTACTGTAATAATGCTCTTCATTCAGCTAATTCTTAATACACGTATTCCCAGTGAAGAAATAAGTGTCACAATCCCTTTAATGGTGTTATAAGGCTAAGTCACTTAAGAAAAGAACGCAGAAAATGATGTCAAATAACCGCCAGCTACAGAATGTGGGTGTGGTGACTTGTGGTAAAACTAGCATTGCAGTTAAAATGCATACTTCTGAAACCCAGCAGGCCTTAATTTGAGATGAGTCAAAGCTCAATTCATTCCTTACAAAGCTGCAAACAACCCTTGGTGTTTACTAGTAGAATACCCACTTCACTTTTCCTTATTCTATTTACACCACTGTTGTGTGAGCTGGATTGATGCAGCCTATGCACGCATCAGGGCAGAGTAACATAAGAAGATTCATCACATGACAGAGACCCCTAGTGTTTGAGTTGCTGCAAACGACACATAAGCCAGTGGCCATGTCGAGTATAAACCTGCATTTTTATAACTAAAACTCCATTATAGTGAAGCATGTGTGCATTTTCCACAGAATAAAGAAGACAGTCTAATTACACAGTAAAAGCCAATATCTTTACTTTAGTGAATGCAGGATACAAATTTGTACAACAATCTCTATTGTAATATTTTAGTCATTCAATAAAAAGTTCACTAGAATATTTATTGTATAATGAAGATAAAACAACACATTCAGGGAAATAAAATGCAAGATTAACTTAAAATTCTCTGTTGATCTCGAAACATTTGTTTCACCCATGGCAACAAAGTCCAGCTTGTGCTGCCAAACGGTCTGAGTTTCCAAACCGCAAACAGCTTCTCAAGGGAACTATCAGCTACAAACAAACACGAGATGCGCACTTCTGTTTATAAAAGCCAAAGAGCAAAGCAGTGCACTGTCGCACAGCAAAAAGTGAAGCTGTCTTTTCTCCATCTTCTTCTCCCCTCCATCGTCATTCACATTCCACGGTTAGTGCATCTTTCGGTTTCAAAAACAGCAAACGGACCCAAGGAGTGTGTATCAGCACATGTGCTTTCTTTAAATTTACTATGTATTTCTTGTGTGCACACAACATAGGAATTAAAACCCTGGGGAACAGCAGAGACGCAGCCTGAGATGAACACCAGTACTTCTTGTCCATTACTGGCTCCCAGTTGGAGGGAGATATCCGCAATAGCACGAAGGGCTCAGAGATTTAAAAATTATTTTATGAAAACGACACTTGTTCTTTGGAACAAGGTTGCATCTCTAAATATATAAAACTAGATATAAGCTACCTGATTCTGAAAAGATCTATTAAATACTTCTTTGGGTGTAATTTATTAAGATGCTGCTTACTATTAATTACTCAAACTACTGTTATAAATGTTTCAGTTATTGCTGCTTTTATAATAAATGAATAGCCTTTTGACTGCATAAAATTGTAAGATATTCTTATGTTCAGCTAAAATACATGATGCAATAGGAGTTTATCATGAGGACTTTTCATGTTCAGTATTAGGCGCTGGTGAATTCCATGTCCCAGGCAGCTGTGTCACATGAGCACTGCACTGCCTGCACTCCCCCCCCCCCCCCCAATCATCAGCAGAACATATGTGTTGGTTGTGCAAGGATTCAGGCCATCGGGTTAAACATGCAGAGGTAGAGATTAGTGTTGGTTGGGTGTGCGATGACGATGACAGCTGTCATTTCTCTGTCCTTTAATGACCTTGGAGATGTTTTAAATGTGACAGGTAACAGTCGCATTCTGTATGATTAGGAAATGGACGCGCTCCTAAGGGTGAGTATGATGAGGTACAACACAAGGGTGCACTTAACTGAGTAATGTACAATAAGCTGAAAGTGGACACCAACTGGGATACAGAGAGCATAGATCATTTTGGGTGCGATGGTTTGATTGGGTGGCGAGTGAGGTTGCCTATGCGTAGGGAACACACAAGTAAATAGACAGCAAATGCAAAGGAAGGATCCTTCCGTATAGGGAATTCACGTGCGCAAAGAGGGGCGATCGACCCAGTGGTGAGGTCCACACAGGGCCCACGGGCTTGCTGAAAAGTCCGGCAAATTTCCTGTCTCGTCACCACAGGGAGTTAAAGGGTGCGAGAAGCACACGTGACGGCCACAACTGGCACCAAGCGGAAACCCCCCTTCTGATCGCTCCTGTGACATCGTAGACATGATAAACATACCTAATACCCATAAATACCAATAGCATCTGCAGAATTACAGCACAGCCCCCACCTACGACATGTGATTAGACTTAATCACTGTGAAACCAACAATGAATGAAACCTGATGGATGGAGGAATGGACGGATGCAAGAAAAGATTAAAATTCATTGAGCCAAATCACAAGAACTTGACCCAAGATTATCCAAATGTCTACAATTCACATTTGTGTGCATTTATAATCTGTTTTTAAATATTACATTACCTAAAAAGTGTCACTCCATGAGTATCACTGGTACACGCAAGACATATTCATCAGGAAAGTGAGTTGTTTTTTTGTTTTTTTTTAACCAAGAGAGGATACCTTTTATGTTAAGGTCATGTTCTATGCTTCTGTGTTCCTTGGGGAGGCTTGACCCTGGGTGTTAGAAAAGTAAAATCAGGGAATTCAGCAGCTGGATGCCAGTTTTTCAGACAGGGGTTGTTGAACCAAAAGCCCCAATGCACAATCCCCGTTACTCTGGGCACTACAGTCACCCTTTACAGAAAAATGCAGAAAGCCAAACCCTGTGGTACAGACAGATGTTCAGCGCCATTAAAGGGGAAACGACCCAGAAGCTACCCTCAGAAAAAATGCTTATTTACCATATTAATTCAATTTCGAAGAAAGTACAGCATATTTAACAAAATAGTAAATATTAACCAGTGAATATTCTACTGAGTAAGGATGTCGCCTTGTAAACATGGCGGTAAACCCACAAAAATATACTTTCTTTTCTTAAATCTGGTGAAGGTACAATACATAAGTACTTACACCAAGGTGATATATATATATATATGTGTANNNCTATATACACAACAAAAAGTAAAGTTTGGCTCAATTTTGGATTTACAAACAGAACAGCAAATATCCATGGCTTCGTTTGAGGTCTTGCTTACACATTACATTGTTGTTTGTAGAAAGCAAAAATGATAATAAACAATTTCAAATTAGACTAGTTTTAGGCAGAAAATATCAATCCAAAACTAAACAAAATAACTAACGTACAGCTTTGGCTTACATAAATAATTCATTCTGGCTCTGCTCCTACGTAACTAACATTGTGACCAGGCAAAAGATTTCACTGACAAAATATCCAGGGGTACAAACCAAGTTTACAGACTTCGGGTAAACATAAATATAAATAATTTCAGTCAAATTCCCAATTATAAATCAATATATTATTCTATATGTGTTTTTTAAACATTAATTTGTGTGTGTTCCACAAGCTTAGCCAGTTCTGGCACAAAGACCAGATACAACCATTGCAAGAACAGAGAAAACGTAAATTTGTACGGTAAGACCGGTCCCGTGCCAGCTCCCCCACCTGCTGCTCAGCTGACCCCCACGCCACCGCACATCTCTGCCTAGTTCTTCCCAATTTAAGTAAAAGCGATAGGTGAGGTAACCAAACTGGACATGTGAGCTCTGTACTGGGACTACGAAGCGGCCACAACGCGCAGATGCACTGGCCCGGTCACTAAGAGTGCCTCCGCTGCCTCACGGCTTCTTCTCGAGACGCTGCACTGCTTAAGAACGTGAGCACAGGGTGCCTGATCACTTTTGTTCGAATGCATGAGTCCATTGTGTGTTTGTTTTTGGTTGTGAAACCTACTCGGATTGGATGTGTTTTCCAACACCTTGCGTTTCCTTTGCCTTTGTTCTACTTACAAAACAAAATAAAGTTAAATAACATGATAATAACAATAATATCATAAAAAGCAGAGCTGCCCCCCTGCCCCCCATACCCCCTTCAGAGGTGCACTAGCTGGTGCTTGGGGAGATTCTATGTGACCCAGGCATCCATCCGCATGCGCTTGACGGAGGGGCTGCCCCGCTCCTCCGCCCCCACTGGCGGCCGCCCCATGCCCAGCGGGGAGTGGAAATCAGCACGTGGCGGGTCCTCGCGGTCGCTGCCGTCGTACGAGCTGCAGGATGAGCTGAGGCTGTCGACGGGCGAGCGGCCCACATCCTGGCGTGCGGACACAGGTGCGGGTGGCTGGAATCCGCCTGAGGGGGCCAGGCGCTCGCGAGGGGGAGATATGGGCTCCGACTTGATGCTGACATTTTGATTGGTGTTGATGGAGAGGCTGGAACCCTGAGTTAGGTGGCTGCTCCCCCTGCGATGAAGTACACAGTCAGGTATGGGATTGTCCCATAGTGTCAACCCAGCAAAGTACAGCTCAAGGCAGGTATGGGATTGCCCCATAGTGTCAGCCCAGCAATGCATAGTTCTAGTCAGGTAGGGGACTGCATTTTAATGTCACCCCAGCAAAGTACAGTTCAAGACCATAAGCACTTTCACACTACAGGAACATTTTTCAGGAGCCAGAACCTTCTTCCGGAAACGAGGATTTTCGTCGTGTTCACGCCGCAGAAACTTGGCCCTAGTTCCTCGGAGGCAGTTCCAGAACCCTTTTTAGTACCTATTCCTACGAATTTCATTTTTGCTAGTCAGAGATATCCAAAACTCTATTCTTAGTAGTAAAAACTGTACTTGAAGGTATCCAGAACTTAAACCCTCCTAGTCAAATATCTATTTAACATATCTTCAAATCTTTACATGCCGCACGAGGGATACTTACACCAGTGAACTGAGGGCAGCCTGGCCAAGCTGGTGCTGTTGCCATGCCGACACAGAGCCCAGAGAGAGGCCCCCAGGTGAGGTGAAGCCCTGCATGGAGGAGAGCTCAGCGCTGCTCAGGGAGTACTCTGAAATGCACAGGGAGGGCACACGCGGTTACCCACAACAAGCGCAGAGTCACTCGAGGAGTCTTGCAGAGTCAGGGATTCTGACACCATAACTAAGGGGTGGGGAACCTGTTCATGGATGCGGGTGCAAGTTTTTGGGATGATCTCTCAATCAGCCAATAAAAGAGGGTCTCCAGAACTGGAGTTGAGAGCTGCTGTTTTATTATTGGCTGGTGGAGATGCCATCCCAAAAACCCGCACCCACACCGGCCCTCCAGGGAACAGGTTCCCCGCCCCTGCCGTAACTAGTCAGATACGTGGTCACTAACTCCACCACTGTCTTACCACTGTTGTAGGCAGTCGGCATGGCAGAATAGACCAGGCTCTGTGGGGGCAGGCTGGGGGTGGTGACAGACACCACGGGGGTGGCGAGCGGCTGGGTGCCCTGGGAGCTGCTTATTCTCTGGGGGTTCTGCGAAAAGGCACAGAGCAGGCGGTCAGCTGGCTAAGGGTTGCAGAGAGACCGAGGGCGCCCATCGCTCACACAGCATAGCCAAAAGAGGAGCAGTGGAGCTACTGGGAGGTGCAACTAGGGATTTTATATTTGGTTTAAAAGTACAAGGAGTCTTTGCCTAACACTGTAAAACATGCAAATCAAAGCTTAGCAGAAGAACAGTTATAACCACTAGTAAATTCATTTACATTAATATTTGACAACTAAATACTATATACTGATTCTTGTATTTTTGCGTCCTTTTTAAGTATGAAGACAGCCATCTGGTACCCATGTAAAGCACAGGACAGTTTTTATAAGACTAGTACAAAAGGTGCAATTCAAAATTCCACCACTGGTAGGCGCTATGGCTCCACTGAAAAGTGTTTTTGATTATAGAACCGTTCAGTGGTTTCTTTACAAGGGCAATATGCGAATCACAAAAAAACACAAGAACTGGCTGGCATGCAGACAAAAAATTTCAAAACTTTTTTAGCATAGCTAATCTTTCCATTATGCATAAATTTGGACATAAGAATAAAGACTGCCAATACAGTTGTTAAGCTTAGCTAGAGTGAGTAGTGATAGATGGAGAAGCAGCCTCTGTACCCCATGTTCTTCACCCAGAGCCCAACTGTGTTCAGCACATCTGGAAAGATTCAAAACCCAAAGCAACAGAGTGCAAACAACACAATCAGAGCGTGCTCAAGGTTTCCTATTCAAGGTTTCCAGAAAGACGAGCTACAACGTGTCACTTGCACCTCGCCTGTGCAAACGACGTTCACAAACGTCCACCAAAAGGAACCGCCAGAACATCCAGGCAAACAGGCGAGGGGACACAAGGCCACAGCAAGGGCCGGTGAGCGCAGACAGCCCCTGCCAGGCAACACGCAGTCAGCACAGCGTACCTGGAGTCACACCTTTAACCAGTTATAACCAAAGGAAGTCTCTGCAGGTTAGCGTGTTTGGGAGTCTGTGTGACTGCAAAAATATTACTGATAGGGGCAGAGCAGTCAGGAAGTCTACCTCAGTTTGCAAAAGTATCCCCAAATAATCAATACACTTGAATTCTCATCTGAGTCGATCAATAATTAGTAGCTAACGCAGTTATTTATAATCGCAATGCAACATGAATTGGTTTCAGTAGAAAATGAGACTCTAAAGAATCATTGTTGGGCTGGTTGCTGGATCGCAGCTTCGGTTCTGCCTCTTGCCATTTCAGCCAGAGTAGGGACTCTCCCAGTGACTGGGTCTTGCCTGACAAAAAGTCCCTCAAACACACTCACCTGTGATCATTCTCCTTTGTTTAAGTTCTCTGTTATACGAGTATCCGCCCTCTAACTTGCCCTTCCGCTTAGACCTGTACGTATGCTGACAGAAGCACATTACTACTGCTACTATTGTGGAGTTTATTTTCAGACCCATAATGTCACAAAAATGTGTCCGTGAATAAAGTCTAGCGCGAGTGTCTGAATACTGCTTTGTTTTAATGTTCATTTGAGAGACAGATGTGACTTGTTGTGTTCCAGCCCACTTCCTTGTAACAGCCACGTTCAGCTTAGCTCCACTGTAGACTGTTAGAAACAGAGGGAATTAACCCTGTTCACTTCCTTCCTTTTCCATGCAGACGTGTAACTGCATATTGCTGCTCTTTCCACCCAGATGAAATCACTCTGTTTAGACATTTGGTGGGTGACATCATCCCGGATGAGGTCACCCTGCTCATTTTAAGAAATTAATAAAAGAAAAACAAAAGGGGAAATAAAACTTTGTGGTTATTTCAGAGGAACCCTGTTGCTGGCAGAATCTCCAGGTTGGTCCAGAAATAAAACGGCCTGTCTAGTTTATAAAATCCCAGATATTGCAGGTGGAGAAGATGATGGTTCTGCAGTATTTCTGTTTGAGCTGAGCAAGTCAGTAAGCATCAGGCCGGCCTGAGAGAGGCCCCTGCTCTCTGATCCCTGAAGGAGGTCATTTGAACCCAACAGAAAAACAAGGCTGCTTGTGGAGCAGACTTAAACAGTGCAGGGAACATTTGGTTTAGTCCTCCACCCAGCCAACCTCCTGACCAGCCAGTGAGCACTTGTTCCACTTTTCTCAGGTGTTTGTAGGGCTTGCTATTTCAATGAAATAACATGGTCTAGGTATTAGTCACAGTCCAAAGGTGTACATTGATTCTGCTGTAAAAATAAACAGACAGGTAAACATTGAGACAAATTCAGGGCAGTGCTGCAGTGACCGGGGGTGCAGTGACTGGCGGTGGAGGGGGGGTCTTGGTGACATGGAAGTGAGTGCTGATCCTGTCCCATCCATCCACCCCCTCAAGCCAATCTACATGCATGTTGAGGTCACTGTCACAGCCATCGCTCGTTCTGACAGCAAGCATCTCAATCTCATCCCAACAGTCAAGCAGAGTAGCTCCTTCAGGCCTTAAGCTCCAGTCCGAGCTCTGGGTTTATAGCTCTTATGTTTTCTATTTGTTTCCTCCAAGTGAACTCAAGTATTTGCGGCCATTTTCTTCACCAGGCGCACTCATCGATTCCGTCCCCTCCTCTGTCTGCTCTCATCACAGGATAATGAGGGAACACAGGAGGCTCACCGAGGTCAGGGCATCTCCTTTTTGTTCACACAGATCTGGGGGCACTGCAGTGCGCAGGCCCCCGCGGGTTTGCGGCCCCTGGGCTGGGGCGTCTATGCCAAAGCCTACACTGACACAGCCGTGAATGAGGTTACCCGCGTTACTCTGTCAGCACTTCTGTCAACATGCTTAACAGTCAATTCAATAACGTGATCAATCCTCCAGGCTCTCACTTACTTATAAGTCTTACCATTTACTTTAATTGAAAATATAGCCAAAGCAGGCAGGGGGTGGGCTTGGGGCTCTTAAGTGGGGTGCATTAGCGGGGGGCACGCCTGGTTTTATTGGGTGTCCTATGGGGCTGTGGCTGTCCTTACACATCACCTCTGCTCCTTACACATCACCTCTGCTCCTTACACATCACCTCTGCCTGAGCTGGGTGTGGCTAGCAGCAAGACTTCACCAGTCAGACCAGAAAGATTTTCATCTGTAGGATCAGGTTAATCCTTCATGACCTAATCAGATGCTGACTGACAGCACATATTCTGTTACATAAAATATTTCAAATTGGCAGGTACTTCAACAAGGAAACCTACCGTAATTTATACTCAATTAGCCAACATGCGCAAACACTTCAGTGACATGCTAAGCTTAGTCTAACTGCCATCATCTACAAATGTTTCCTTTCCCTGCATCTCAAGTTTAATTTTTATGACAGACATGAATCTAAATGACATCGGCATGGTAACAGGATATTTGTTTCTGGCTCTGGGCTAGAACAGCGGTACCCAGGAAACCCAGGAAATATTTACCAAACCAGCCCAGCTTGCGAAAACTCGAGAAAGCAGACGGAGGCTGACAGGCTAACATTTCTGGTGTACAGCATCAACTCATGAAGCCTCTGGTGCTCACTGTGGTCAGAAGCATTTTGGCTTTAATTACAGTAATTAAAGAAAAGTTTCAGTTTGAGTAACTGGCTGTAAAACACCTGGGTTCTTGGAGGTATTCCAACGGACAGCCATCTCAGGACCTGCCTTGGGAATGCTGTATTAGCATTTGGGGGGGGGGGAGGATATCAGAGTAAAATCTGTACAGCAAATCTGAGAAGCACAGGAGGCCAGACGTGACCCCACTCAGTATCTGATCTGTTGGACCACGACAAGTACGGCATCGCGGCCAGACTGGCCCCCGTGGGTCACACTCACCAGTGGCGGCATCATGCCCTTGCTGGTGTTGGGGATGACTACTCGCAGTTCTGGCTTGCGGTTGCTCATGCCCAAGCTGCCCCCGGGCGGGGGAGGAGACTTTGTGGGCATGCTCTTGCCCAGGCCGTTGCCGCTGGGGGTGCCCAGGAGTCCGGGGGAGCCGCGCGGGTTGACGAAGCCGTTTCCTGAGTGGACATACGAGAAGGAAGGCATCTGTCACTTGGCTGAGGGCAGAGCAGCAGAGAGTTGCAGGCAGCCAGGACGACACCCCCCCCCCCCCCCCAACCCTGCGCTTATCTGCCAGAAGAAACACAGAAGCACTCACTGCCATAGACTTGATGTCTAAATAATTCATCTTGAAAGTGGTATCAGAGAAATAATCTGCAAAATAGTAAATTCAAGTAAGAGGTGTCAGTGAGTCCTGTTAGAAATAACTGACTTTAGATTGAGATAAGAACAGTCTGCACTGCACTGTGATGATAAACTTCTGAGACCTTGAGAAGAATTAATATTTGGAATTTTTATTATTTAGACCGTTCAATGAGATTTTTCAATGTTGGTATCTCACAACAAGCACCTGATACTCCAAGCTGGGCCCCTTTCCCCTGACAGCCAGCCAACCGGCACCCAGCGGCACAGCTTTATGGAACAAACACACACAGAACGCCTTCTTCATCTGCAATTCTCAGCTTTCGGCTTGCATTGTATTTTGTGTGATTAAAACTTTGAAGTCATACGCGAGGGACTGCGGTTCAGATGAATTGTGAATATTTCAATTTTACTGTACTTTTAATAAAAAGCGATTATTGAAGATGCATGGATGCATGAATGAAAAAACTTGCTTAGTGTTACTGAGCTCACTGTGCTGGGTGACTTTTCAGAGACACTGAAGCCCCTGTCATTCCTTAGTGATGTCATATCCTGACAGCGTATTAAATCTTCCCATGATTCAAAAGCAGGCAACACAGGTGCCATCATAACATCTGCTACTTGACATTGTCTGGACTTCCTACAGCAGCTTGCTATGGTACAGCAGTCAACAATACAACAATAATTCAGAAAAAAATGTATATGTGGTTTATACAGACAAACACAGGAATTAGTCAGTTTCCTGAATATAAATCAGTATCAGGATAGAAAAGTTCCATAAAATACCTTTTAATGTGTAATATATTTCACGAAAAGATTTTACAGTTCACCTTGACAGTAGTATTAATTGGTGTTCATATACATCTAAATAAATATCTGTGAGTGAACAGTATTTGACTGTGCAGATACCTTTAGTCTCCCACAAAAATTACTGGCCCGTTTCCACATTTATGAGCTGCATTTTATCAGAAAAAACATCCAAAAAAGGCAAACAGGCATCCAAAAGCTGTACACATTCCTCAAGGCACCAGGCAGCTGTTCAAATGCACAGAGGGCAACAAATGCAGCTCTGAGTCTATACTAATAAAATTACTCTGTAATAATACTCAATGATGCAAGTTAAAATGGTCATAAAACAGCATTTGGAGTTGTTTCAGTTCCACAGAGCATAACTCGCATCCGAAACAGTTTCAGAAAAGTCTGAAAGGCTTCTTTCTAACTGGTAAAGAGTAACATCGGATAGAGTGCAAATTCAAGCGTCTCCAACTGAAAACAATAACAGAAGAATCAATATTTGGGATTAAATTTCAAATGCCGCACACTGGAACTCTCTTTTTGGTAATGAACAGTATAAAATGTGCTGGGAATCAGTTTTTAGGGGAAAGTGCAGTTGGAGGTTTGGAAAACACAAATAGACTTTGGACAGTAAAATGATAAGGTTTAAAACACTGCTTAGCGTTGAGTGCACTTTTGTCATTTAGCTTTACGTACAAATTCCTTAAGCATGACAATATATTGGGCAGGTTAATGATTCATGGTTTTCATGCATCTGTTGAGTATCTTTGAAGTAATTATTATCCTGCTGGCCTCAGAAGATGGCAAGAAGC
This sequence comes from Stomatorhinus ivindoensis, assembly GCA_019775895.2. Classification (NCBI taxonomy): domain Eukaryota; kingdom Metazoa; phylum Chordata; class Actinopteri; order Osteoglossiformes; family Mormyridae; genus Stomatorhinus; species Stomatorhinus ivindoensis. The sequence continues at coordinate 11,951,820 of JABFEB020000020.1, read as the reverse complement.
ATATTATCCATTTATAAAGCTGAGATTATTACAGTAGAAAGTCAATGGCCATTTGTCAAGGATATGACTCTTTTGCCACAGGCAGAGCACATATTAAATGTTAAGAAGAGCTGTGTTTTACACATGCATAAAAACAGAGGAGCCCGATGCCATATGCAATCTGGTCAAAACGCCACACGACATTCCTGAACAGCGATGCAGCAAATCACAAGGGGCAGACCAATGGAAGCATTTCAGTCCAGACGAACACAACATTATGGACTAAAGGCATCTCGGGTCGTGTGAAGAAAAAAAAGCAAAATAAGAAAACATGTTTGGAAAAGGGGTGTTTGAGGAGATGTTACCCAGGCCGGTAAGCGGCCAGAGTGTTTATACGGTGCTCCAGACGGAAGGCGGGCAGTCGGCACCTGGCAGCGCATCACCTCTATTTGGGCAGGAAGCGGGGGGGGGGGGGGGGGGGGCC
>JABFEB020000020.1:11927034-11941916 GCA_019775895.2 Stomatorhinus ivindoensis | reverse complement strand
GCGTCAGGCTCCTGAGCCAGGCCCTTACAGCCTACGACTGCTCCAGGGACTGTCTGCATCAGCGTCAGGCTCCTGAGGCAGGCCTTTACAGCCTACGACTGCTCCAGGGACTGTCTGCATCAGCGTCAGGCTCCTGAGCCAGGCCCTTATAGCCTACGACTGCTCCAGGGACTGTCTGCCCCGACTTTCCCTCAAAAAAAAAGAAATCGCTTTGGATAAAAAATTCATCAAGTAAGGAAATGAACGCAACTCCACTGCTTTCTAGCACATTCAGTTCTATTTCAGTGAGAATAAGTGCAGGTATAAAATACGTCGACTTCACAGTTCAAACAAGCTGCCTGATGAAATGAAGCCACATAATCCAATGACGGCAATCCGAGGGAAATATTAACTGGACCGCTGTGTACAGGCCACAGCCCCGTTACTGAGAGATCCCCATGTGATATGAGTCACATGTAATGAATTCCCCCTAAAAAGTGATCCTTTGCATTTAAAGACTGAGGGTCAGGGAGCGAGTGGAGCTCTGCTCTCCTAAGCGCCTTGGCGACTGTGAAGTCCCCCACAGACGTCGCCTGCGGTGCCCCCTAAACGGATCAGTAAATCAGCACATGGCAAAACAGGTGTCCCTCTCTGCAGCCGCACGCTCGCCACATTGGCCAATCAGGCAGCACTGCGCCTCCCCTCAGCCATACAAGGAGTTGTGCGGCGGAGCCTGAAGGTCAGGGGTCGCGACCCCACCCCACACTTGCTTCCTAACAGTGATATGTCAGCACTGCTGCAGCTGGCATATCTGACAGCTTGTGCGGCAGGCCATGCAGTTCTACACTGTAATATTTAGGGTCACATGCAGCCTACTGCAAACATGCTGGTATTTCCTCTGCTTTTGTGTAAACTGCTGTACGTCAGCCCCTTTAGATCGAAAAATCAAACTTACAAAGCTCGGATTTCACATTTCCTAGCAGCACTAAGAGCTGTTTTCCTAAGGAATCAAACTGCAATAGAGGAAAACGGCAAGCGTGACGAGCATGCCTGTCAAATGTCCCCACGATGTGATAAAAACCTGTTATTGTGATGTTATGGGGATCATTTTTTCGGTTCCCGCAAGGGGAAACTCAATTTTGTAAAAATCTGTGACTACTATCAAAAACTATAAATGGCAAAAGTCTTGTATTTTATTTGGTTACTTGTGGTTAAGGATAGAGCTACGGTCGGTGTTAAGGTCGTCATGTCGGGATTAGAGGATCCCCCCCGGGAAATGAATGGAGAGTCCCAAAAAAGACAGAATTACAAACCTGTGTGTGTGTGTGTGTGTGTGTGTGTGTACTGTGTGTGTGCGTGTTTGTTTGTCAGGGGGAATGAAGTGGGTGGGGAGTGGACCTGTGGGAGGAGTAACAAGCATAATCCCATAATCTGTTAACAAGCTAACAAAGCCCAGGGAGGGTAGTGGGAGAGGAGGCATTCTCCGATATCCTTCAGACTTACAGTACATTGCACTACTCATAGGATTTGGCTCCGACATGAAAAAGGCAGAGGATTAATCATGATTAATTTGGGACACAGTACTGTACTGGGTCTGTGTGTCTATCAGAGAGAAATGGTCACGTGACACAAACATCTCTGTGATTCCAGCACCTTGGCTCTAATGTACACCAGAAAGACTTGTCAAAAGTTCATCCTCCTGCTTCTACAACAATGGCATCCTCAATCAGTCATCCTCTCCGTTACTACAACAATAACATTCTCAGTCAATCATCTTCTCCATTATGACATTCAACTATGACATTCACAATCAGTCATTCTCTCCTTTCCTACAATAACATGCTCCATCAGTCATCCTCTTCCTTACAACAACAACAACAACAACAACATTCTCAGTCATCCTGTCCCTTACTACAATGCCATCCTTAAGCAGTCATCCTCTCCGTTACTACAACAATAACATCCTGCCACCTTCTAGGGTACAAGAGTATCAACAGATATCCCCACTCAATCATCCTCTCCCTTACTACAACAATGACATCCTTAACTAATTATCCTCTTCTTACTACAACGATATTTTAGTCAGTCATCATGCCCCATTCATCATTTATCAACACAGGTGGGTTTCATAAGCTCCCTTTATTAACACATTTTATCATCCAAAGCAATTTCCAGTTCTGTAGCCATTTATAAACATGGTTATTTTACTGCACTAATACAGTTAAGTACTTGAACACCAAGATTGCTACACTCTGTTAGCCTTTGGGTAACATCCATTCCTCAACCGCAGAACTGCTGCTTTGTGTATGACTCAGCTACGTATTCCATGAGCACAACGCTAGAACAAAAATATATATACACTCAGTGACAAAAAAAATTAAGCACCAAAAAGTAATGGTCTGATTTGAATTTAGTACACGTGCAGACCAGTGATGGGTGTGTAAAAAATTTGATTTGCAATGAGCTGGCATGTCTAGTCACTAGACACAGAGGATGCCTCATAGACACATTATATGGGTCACATAGTGGGTTTGCATGAGTTCGGGTGGTCATATCGAGCAATTGCCCGGCATGTGGGGCATACAGTGTCAGTCACCTGATTTTGGAACCAATGGGCACGTGAGGGCACCTACACATGTCGTGAAGGTCCAGGTCACCCAAGGCAGACCACACCTCAGTTCTGATTAATCTCGGTTCTGCATTACCACGGATGACCGTCGTGTGTGCGTATGGCAGCACCGAAGGGAGAGGACCAATCCAGTGTTACTCCTGGTATCACGGTGTGGGGAGCCATAGGGCATGACTTCAGGTCATCTCTGGTAGTGATTCGGAGGACCATTACGGCACAGTGCTGCTTGAGTGACATCCTGCGTCCACAAGTCTTACCCCTCTTGAGACAGCACCCTGGTACAGTCTTTCACCAAGACAACACTCTTCCACACATCATCCTATGGACTGCATGTGTCATGTTGAGGTCCTCCTGTGACCAGCCAGGTCCCCCAATATTTCCTCAAATCGACCATGTGTGGGATCAGCTCAGATGTCAACTCAGACCCAGTGCCAATCTACAGGATCTTGATTAATCATTGTTCCTATACTGCCAACTCTGTTGTCCATTTGATCTAATATTATGCTCATTGGGACTCAATCAAATGACCTTTCACAACATTCAGATTAATTTAATTTCCACCACTCCATCTTAACTTTTTTTTCACTGAGTGTAATTACACATTCAAATAGCTAAAGTCTAAATTTCTGAAGGACACCATTACATTTGCATACTGTAAATGCAGAAAACAAGCTTTTGTTGCCTTTTAAGCTGAATGCCAAACTGACACAGATTGCCCTAGATACGGCATTACAAGGTAAAAATAGTGTACGCTCAGCATTATTGCGTAAACTGCCCACAGAGAAGCACTTTAAGCCAACTGGAAGCCCTGGAAACATTCTGTACGCTAAGGAGAAGCATCATACGTCACAACAAAAGCTTTTACCCACATTATCTATGCATGCATTCACACAGGAAGTTCCAAAGTAGCTGGCATCGAGTGCCCGCTTGGTGGAAATAAAAGTAGATATATGCAGAAAGAAGCAGGACAAGGCGTGACTGCGAAGGCCAGGATGGAGCGAGGACCATGCTCTGCGGGGAGCCCTGCTCCTCTGTGCAGGCGGCGTGCACTGGGGTAGGCCCTGTGCAGGCAGAACAGGAGGCGATGTCAGGGCAGCAGCGCGTCAGGAAATGACACAGCCCAGCGGGGCAGGGAAGCAGGCACGTTTGAAGTGACACACACTGTGACACCAATCAAAAGATGGGAATAATGTGTGCCGTCTCTCAGCTGCTGCCTGTTCTGGAAGAAATCACGCATCATACATCTACAAACTATAATGTATAATGTAAGTATAATGTGATTTTAATACTAACTAGGGTAAAAATATTTCCATCTCAAATAATCAAAAAAAAGGCAGACGCACTTTCCTTCTTCTATGGTCATCTCCCGATGGATTGGCACCTGAGCAAGTGCCATGTCGCCCCCAATGTGGCCGGTGCTGGGCTGCCAATTACGTGCTGCAGTCTATTCGGGCCCCCAGTCATTTAACACGCTTATCAAGGAGCTCCTGTGAGTGGAGACAAACACCTCAGGCCGGAAATGCCGTCTGCTCTGCAGCCTTTGAGGAGACGACTCATTCGGTGCAAGAGCACCGGCTCCCTGCTGGGTCATAGGCTCCTACATGCAAGAGCGCAGCCACAATCAAATGGTAGTCACATGGGTCCCCGGCCTCCTCGCATACAGAGAACAGGACTGTAACCACTTGATGTTCCCACCATATTATTCATGAACAGAAATGTAGAGTTCATCAGCTGTGACTCATACAATTTCTGTGCCATTTTCTCTGAAAAATCCATGTTGCTGATACTGAGACACGTCACCCTGCATATTATTGCAGACGTTCTTTAATCACGAAACTTGAATATAATAAACTTAAAACAAGTGATGCTGAATCCCATGATCCCTGGTGACGGCCCGGGCAAATGTTTTGAAACGATTGTACGAAGACGCAGAAACATATGCAACAGAATATTTCCTTTTCAAGAAGGAGAAGACACAAGGAAGTGTTAATTATCCGAGGAGTACGGGAGACGAGAAATCGCATCACGGCCTGCTGGTATATCCGCCGCAAAGCCACTGACGGGCTTTAAACCCAAGCCAGCCGACAGAAGATGCCACAGAGAGCCCGTCCAAACCGGTCACCTGCCAACGGCTTCACGCTGCCTTCACGAAAGAGCCAGGCAGCTGGCTGCTCGCAGGCCGGCCATATTCAGACTGATATACTAAAGATAATTGCTAGTCAATGGTGGCCTAGATTGTCACTCTGATTAATATAGCCCTTCAGCCTGCCTACTGTGAATCCATCATGCCACGGTGTGTAGCGCCCTCACACAGCAGCTGATAAAAATATGCTTTTCTAAATGACGAGCGTGACGGAGCTGTTATCCGGACACACTTTCAATCAGGAGCTCTGGGTATTTTCAGACACCTGCGAGCTGGGAATTTGAGCACACAGGTGGAGAAGCAGAAGTCACCTGAATGTCACATTTCCACATCAGCATTAATGGGCGTGACTGCAAGAGAAAGGGAGGATTCCACATGCCCCCCATACTGCCAAACGCAAAGCTGGATGCTGCTTGTCCTCACCGTATACTCTTCTCCATCTGGTGCTTTACTTGTTTATGTGATGTGAAATAAAAAACCTTAGAACAGCCAGATTAAAAGTGTCACATTGACTTTGTGGACACAGACATGGTGGTTAAGGGACTAGACTGGGAGACAGAAAATCAGAGAGTGCAAGGTCCAAGAGCAACTGCCGCTGCTGTGATTGTAAGCCTCAGAAACATCTGACTGAAGGTGCATTAGAGCAGGTATAAGTTACAGAAGGAACAGCACATTTTCTAAGCCAGGAAAACACAGCGAGACCGTTACGGGAGGCCAGGGTTCCCGAAACCGAACACCCACGGCCTGTCCCCGTGTGGCGCTAAAATATGTATGAGGACAATTAAGGGTTCCGCCGAGGCCGGCGAGGGCTGGTTACATCGACACCATGCTCTCATCAGTTTGAGGGCAGCCAATGGCATGGGTGTCATGTGGCGCCCCCAATCATCACCGCCGCGCCCATGTCTCACGTGCCAGTGGGCAGGCATTGCGTGACAGCAGTGTCACCGGATCAGCCTCGAGAAGGCGGCTTGCTGCCCCAGAATGTAGACTGAGGTGGACGAGTGACAAGGAGGGACATGGCAGGGACCCTCTCCACAGATCGGCCTAAATTACCAGCGATACTATGTCTCCCACCAAGACATCGAGAAAAAGAGACTGAACATGAGGCGCAGACAGAAAGACAAGGTCAGGGAGATCGCTCCGTGCGAAAGGCATCAATTCAAAATCAAACATCAAGAATAGAAGCTCTACATAGAATATAGTTCATACTGAAATAGGTCAGCTTATGATCCAATTTAGTTGGACAATTGAAACTGAAAAACAAGACCCTTAACTCCATTGGGCATAAAATACTGCTTACGAGTAACTTTCAACAAGTCAGAAAAAATGTAAACAACATTAACAAAAAAAACAAGATATAGCCTGTCAATAAATCTATACCTGTGCATAGTTAAAAATACAATTTGGCCAAAAACTGAAACCCAAAAACCCATATAATATACATCAGTGTACATTACACACGACATGAAATATTAAAATAATCATTTTACAGTCACGTGTTTTAGGATCCATGTTTACCTGTCCTAAAACATGAATTTTATGCCTGTATCCAACCATTCTGCAAAGACGGCAGGCAGGAGACCACTGAAAGTCTGAACATTTTATTTCTTCTTATTTTCAACCTCAATTTAGTCATTTCCAATTCAGCTCAAAGTTGTCCACCCACAGAATCACCCACACATTTGAGCAGTTATATTTCAGCAGTCCACAGTGAAATAACCACCAGTGCAGGATAAAATGGGGTGGAACCCTTGCTGACCTCCTGGGTGGCCCTGGGTGAGGGAATGACTGTAGGTACCACGGTTCATGAGCCCCGACCAACAGGAATTGTAAGTGGCTTCCTCCCTCCATTTATATCATCTGAATAAAGGGCCCTCGCAGCTACAGATGGAAAACATAACTCTCTGTTTAATAAAAACTGTTGCTGGTAATAGCTTCGTCAGTAAATAAATACAACAGAAAACAGTAGCATGCAATTTTTAGGTTAAACATGCTTCGATGCTAAAATGGACAAGTACAACTTCAAGTGATACGCCTGTGTTTTTTCCTTTCTTTTTCTGTTTTGATACTTTAAAGTTACAGCTAAATTAAATTGCAGCTTCAAATAATTCCACGGTGCTTTTTTTTCAAAGCACATTAGCGGTGGACTTCATACGGAAATGTCTTCTGTGTCAAACAGTTACCCGGGTCACAAAAGAATGTTAATCCAATCTGTAACAAAGGCATTTACATTTTCATTTCAAGATGCTTTTTTCTCCAGATACTCAAAAAAAGACAATTAAAGACACATCCATCTATGTCAATGATAGTGTTTGCGGTTGTTATGATTGTATCATCCCAAAGTAATTCCAAGCAGAAACATGAGAATAAACTCCAGAACAATGGATTAGTTAGTGTTGGAGAAACTGCAAAGCTTGTAGATTATTTAAATGCTGATGTTATTGATTCGGAGTAAATTATGTTTCTCAGTCGTCATGCTGGTTTCCTTCTGGGGCCCAAGAGAGACAAACGTGTCCATCAGAGACAGACTGGAGTCAGAGAGACCCGCACGCAATTGAAAACCAGCGAAGGCTGAAGTGAAAAGGCACCGAGGACAGGTACACAGTTACCAGAGGCGGAAATCAGCAGCAACTGAGGTCAAATTTCATAGAAGTAACAGGTCCGTATATCTAGATGATGATACTGCAATGCTTTGCCGGTCTGATGCAGCGCATAAGATCATTAGCATCTAGGATCGCTTCCGCTACGTAGCATGTGCGTCCTGTAGAGCGTTCATGTTTCCGTGTCTGGGCCCTAGAGCTGGATAAATGAGAAAATATAAGTATATTCTGATTTCTACTGGACAAACCAGGAAAAAAAATGTAAAGGTTACAGGCTGTATGGGGGCTGCATGAGATCTGCGTGGGGCCTGCATGGAAACAAGGTTCAGAAGGATGATTCTCTTTACCATTCTGCCATCTGATTTGCTACAGATGCTCCTATCAAAACTCACAGAGACTGGAACAATTTGCAAGACATGTTAAAATAAGAATTTTTTTCGCCATTGCTATCTTTTAAAAATCTTATTAAAGACTGTCTCATAGATATATATAGTTGTTTTATACCTGAATAATTACTGATGAAAATATTGCATGTTTATACATTATTTTGTTTTTGTATTACTGTGTTTCTGTTATTTGTTTATCTCTCTTTATATCTACACCCATTGTCCTCAAAAGGTTCTTTTGTCCTCAGCCAGGCCGTCAGTGTAAATAAGAAATAGTTTTAGTGAATTATCTGGAAATATAAAGGTTAGATAAAAAAAAAAAAAAAAAAGATCTGGTAGAGCTGGCAATACACGGCAGCAGGAGGTCTCCAAAGCACCGTACTGAGGGTCTGCCGCAATGTCACAGCTCAGCAGAGGGTCCCCAGGCAGGGGCACATGCTCCGACAGCAGCAGACACACATGGAGCAGGCAGGAAACCCATCCCACCACCGGGGTTTACACCTTACGGCGAGAGGCGCTCCAAACAGCTCCATTTCGCTTTGGCAGCAGCTCCCACGATAATTAAAAAAACAGCAAACTGAGCTTCATTAACTTCGCCTTGTTATTTTAATAATAAATGAAGCACTGCAATCTCACTGGAAACCCAGGCATGAAAATTTCAAAACTAATGGACCACTGTCACTATAACACATTGAGGTGCAAAGGCATCGAAAAACATTTGAGCTTTTCTGAGCTGCAAAATGGGGTGAGGTGCTCGACATTCACCCCCCCACCCCCCACCAAAACCTAGAGACCAGGCTCCAAAAAAACAGATTTACACCGTCGCAAAGATGGCAGCACTGTGACAAGCTGAGAATGTACCAAAAACAGGCAGGCTCACATCGAGCCAAACTTAGGCTGTACTTCTGCTATAACCTCCAAGCACAGAAAAAGTTTCTTAGTAGAAAACAACCTTTTCACAGAAAAAGATGACAGGAAAAAAGAAAGAAAAGAATAAGGAACATCTTACACTAAAATGAAATTAGCTGTTCTGATTAACAAACACATATTTGTAAAGCATTCACTCCATTATGCCTTTTAATGAGCACTCAGTTCGAACACATAACACCAGACTCTGCTACGAATAAGCACTTGAGACAAGAATATCTCCCTCATTAGTGTCATTGAGAAGTACTGTTTACCAGACGCAGGGAGGCTGGGATTCTGTGCCTATTCTACCCCATTGAAAAGGAGCAGCTTTTAAAACTAAGAACCCAAAGTTGTGGACAAAAAAAGAATTTACGTCAATGAAACATGAGGTAGCTAGGTAACCAGGGAGTTTGCCGGACCGCATCCCATACACACCAAAGAGGATGGAGTTCTCGCCAAACACAAGGCGCATTTATTCCCATCTAACTGAATCGGCAGAGACCTAAACAGCTGATTTTTACTGCACATCTCCGCTCACTCCTGTACACTTTCCGGTCTGCTTGTGAAATGGATTCTTTAAAATATACAACTAAAAATAAACTGAACAACAAAAGCATTATAACAACATCACATCTGATATGGTTTGTCATCTAACAGTATCTGGGCCTTCAATGCAAAATAAGACTATACGGAATCCTTTCGTGCCCTGTTGCTATTTTAAGCAATCTGTTTTCTTCGTACTGATTGTTTACTGGTGAAGGAAACACTTGTTTCCATAGAAACCATAATACAGTAATACTGTAGACAGAAGAAATTATCAATCAAAATGTACGATTTAAAAAAGAACAAAAGATGAAAACGAATAAGGATATGTGTGCATAAGTTGGGTTTCACTTTGGACAGTGGGGTCTCCGAAGCAAAGAGGTGCTTGATATAATGTTACAATAACGTCCCCCTAAAGTGCCCATTGAGCAGTTTTATCACAGATAAGACAAATACAAGATTTTTGTATTCTATAACAGAAGTATAAAGCCATGTTTAAAGAAACATCATCCACTTCCACAAAAATGGGAAACATCCTTTGTAAAAGTCCTCCAGTGATACAGGGTTATCCTGCATAAAGAAACAAACACTATTTAAATGTGCGTGCCTAAAACGGCAGGACCTGAGAAAGTGAGCTGTGGCACACAGAACACCAAAGTGAAATCAAATCACCTCCAAGTGAAAGAAGGTATTAAATTTTATATTCGTATCTAATCTATGTCACCACCAGAAAGGGCAGAGCGGAGGGGCCGTTCACGAGCATCGCTGATGGAAGTGAAACTCTTATCTCTTCTCTCTACGTAGGTTTGCTGCGGCTTTCTGCTATATCTGTTCCTTGTGTGTTTTTGAGTTTCGCTGTGCCTGTTGCTCTCTGTAAAGGCGCTGCTGCTTTGTAAAGCTGACAGCTGTGTCTCTTCTTTGCTCACGCGCTCCATGCCCATCATGTTACTGTGCTGCGTCCACAAATCCTCTGCGCAGCACCGCCGGAGATGTGGGGAACGGGGAATTCTTGCAGCGACGAACCCCACCCCATCAGTTGTGTGCCGTCAACTCCCGCTCAGAGCTCCCAGTCGGCCCAAGGACAGTCAGTGAAGAAATAACTTGTGCAATGGCAGGCTCTGTACTAACGAGATAAATTAGAGAGACTGAACATCTCCCATCTGCGAATGAGTCTGGATCTCTGGTGACTTCCCACGTTGAGGAGCTGCCAACCTTGCTCCAAACACTAAAACTATAACCTCAAAACTATAATTAGGCATCACATATATCCTTAGTCAAAGGCAACTGTCAAAGTCTTCCTGGCTTTTCCCTTTTCCAAAGATGGATTTTCTTCGGTGTGCAAATGGCAAAAACCTAGAGCTTATCACTGCCTGCCAAGGGAAGGGAAGGGGCTATTAAAGAGTCTCCCTGCCCTAGAAAGATAGCATGACTGTATCTGTTGTCAATGTATACATTTGTAGTGCTTTATTTTTAGTAGAAGCTTACGACGATGTTTTCCTCCAAACATAGATAGCACACTTGCGGTTGGGTGTTTGTTTTGATCGTGTGGACTGATAGAGCGAGGTAATCCCAGCATTGACCTTTCCTGCAGTGAAGAGCTTCACTCTCCATACAGCTACGACGCGTGGCCTCCATCCAGACACGTAAAGGACCAGCGCACACACACGCCTCAGTGCGCTGAACACTGTTACGTATACGTTTGCGACGTCTTCGGAAGTATTAAAAATGATGATAAAAAAATCTCTGTCAGCAGTTAGACAGTCAAAGTGTCACGATGACAATCCTGTGAGTGGAATTTTTCCTTCTTCTCCAGGAGCAAATCCAGCTACTTCTGCTCGCAAACGTACAAAAGGTAGGATGTCGTAGCTAAAATGAGGTCTCCCACGATGCCTTCCTTGGATATATGAATGAAAAATGCCTGAATTGATGTCACAGCCCTTCTTGTAGATATGACACCCAGACATAAATATAACAACAACAATAATAATAATAACACTGATAATTTTATTGTTATCATTATTATAGACTTTAATGATCCCTGCGGTGAAATTCTCTCTGTAACTGACAGCAAGCTGGCTGTCAAGGGCAGCCACCCATAGCAGCACCCAGGGTTCGAGGACCTTGCCCAAGAACCTACACGTATGCCGAGGCCAGACTAACACCAGCGACTTCCGATCAAAGGCACAGAGGCGTAGCCCATTGAGTCACATGCTGTATACACTGTATTCCCTACAGAAATGGCACATACTATATATTCAGCAGACAAAAACCAATGCTAAAAAAAATTAGAGAAGAATCCCAATCAGCCATCACCCTTACAAAAGAAGTGTTTTATATAGAGATGACAAAACAGACCATTAACATTGAAATGACTTCAGATAAGAAAAAAGGCAAGTATATTTCTCAACAGATCTTCATCAGATCTGAGTGTCCTAATTACCCCACCAGCCCATATTTACTTTCCAAAATTAAAAATCCCCAAAAAAGTCAAGCAACTGTTATAAGCCAGACTGCATTCTCAGACACTCACGAAGCCAGCCATGATTATTTTCGGCTAATGAGACAAAAGTGACACTTCTATTCTTACCTGGGTCAATAATACACAAGTCACAGATGGTAAGGTAAAACCCATCCCAGAGCTGGGCTGGAACCAGGACCGGCCAAAGTGCGTCACAGAACAAGCTGCTGCAAGCATTTCAAGATGAACGGCCATGAGCAGCTCACCCGACATCCAAACGTGACCCCAATGAAGAGAATCACTACTAAAAAAAATTACCATAATATTTACAAATCATTTGAAAATAACCCTCTACTGTGTGTGATTATCAACAGCACCATAAAATGTCGGCCGTCAAATTTCCTGCTACTACTTTCAAATCCCAGAAAACTCAGACTGCTGATGTAATGGCAAACACTTTGAATTGTACCTTATTACAAAGTATCGTGAAACCTAATCATACTGAATTTGAACTAAAATATTGTACGATTTTCACAGTTTAAGAGCTGGATCAGTTAATTACATCACCCAGATGGAGATGCTGTGTGTGTTATAATCTACACCACTGGTGGGCAAGTCCAGGCTTTGCAGACTAGTGGATACACTGAGCTCAAAATTAAGACGCTAATTCAGCTATTAGCTTGATTAATTGATTCAAATCAGAAAATTAAGTTATATTTAAAATTTCCATAAAAATAAACTTTGAGTAACAACTGAGGAATATAGGTCATGATATTAAAAGTCAAATCATTTAATTGCAAACATTTGTTTAGATTTCAATAAGAATCAATTAACAGGAAGATTATCATAACAAAATGAAGAAGTTTTATTTAAGATTTCATGCTAATACATATCCAACTAATTCAGATTTAACAGAAGAATGAAGAATAACATGAAACTAAGTATATTAGTTGAGGACTTAAATTACGCAAATTAATTCGATGAACAGCTATGAACAAGGACAATTACTTAACAGCTCTCAAGGTATATAATTTCCCACCCTACACTAATACCATCAATGGCCTAATTTCTCTGTTTTGGATAATTCTGTGTTCTAAGCACCTGTCCTGGTCAGGGTGTCTTATAAGCCTATCCGCACAGGGCATAAGGCTGGGATACACCTGGATGTGATACCAGACCACGGCAAGACGCGCACACACACAGACACCATCATACTCTGGGCAAGTGAGACATAAATTAACTTAATTGCTCATCTTCTTCAGACTACGGGAGTGAAGCACAGTTCCTAGAGGAAACCTGGGAAACCCAGGGGAGGTGGAACAAACACACACAGAGTGAACGTGGGATTCGAACCGCACACCACCAGTGAGCGAAAGAGCATCCACTGTCAATGAATCAAAACATTCAATGTGAGAAGATATACAAGTGAAATAGCAATAATATCAAAATAAATGTACTACCTGGTGAAAAGTGTGTCTATGCTGACTAGCATAAAATAGCCCTTTAACCCTGCGCACACCAGTGAAACACACCACTCAGCCTCCAGTAAATGAGGACTTACTGGAACAGGAGGGGAAATGGGCCCCCTGTCAGCCTAAAATCAAGTCACCAGTGTAAGCCCCCTTCCAGTTTGAATCGGGTCTTCCCCTGTCATCTGCTCACTTTAAACACAAGCAGCGCTGCCAGTTATCCACTCGCTAGCTGATTCGTCAGCTGGCTCGCAGCCAAAGTTGGAGAAGTCAGACACGAGAGAGCTAAGCACTGCTCTGCAGATGGGGGGCGCCGCGGAGCAGCGCGCCAGCTGAGAAGGCAGAAGGGCGGCCGGCGTGAGGCCAGCTGCCCTACTGAAAACGACACGCACCGTCGGCTACGCGCAACACTGGGTTGGCCGGGATTACGCACCGCCAAGGAAAACAGCAGACTGAAGGAAGGTAACAGGCGATCACAAGAATCTATGCGTGACCATCAATGGGGCAGTCAAGCTCATTAAGACCATTCAAATCCACATCACCCAAATCTGAAAGCTGATAGGTCAGCTCTTACATTACGTGTTATTCGATATAGGTCAGCTTTGCTTACTTAACCGGTGAAGCCAACTGGGTTACATGAACAATATCACAATCAAGAGACTATTCTGCATGCATGAGAAAGAACAGCCTATCAAATTTTTACGTCAGCTATTATAAACTCAGACAGACTGACGGACTGAGACTGACTGTAGAGGAGGAGGGGGTGCACAGAAAAATAATGATTTAATATGGACATGAGGCTGACAGTAAGAAATTTACACAAAAACAGAACCAGTGTACTGAATAAATATGGTGTTAATTGTTAAGATTGAATATGGTGGTATAGCAATGCTTCTGCAGAAGATCAGGGTTGCTAGTGTGCAGCTATTGTGCAAATCAAACATCTGCACTGCCACTTACATTAAAGGACAGGATAATCCACGTTAATGGTAAATTACCTTTCATTTTCACCCAGGTGTTAGGCTTCCTAGAAACATGTCTGTCAACACTTTCAGAATACCTTTTATATTCTTGAAAATTAAATCAGTTATGTTCTTGCAAAAAAAAATAAATATTTAGGAACTCCATGTCTTCCATCTTGGACTGCTGAGGGAGAGGCCTTCAGCCTTTGTGATTTAACAGGAGTACAGGCTGCTGACGAGAACCATGGAGCTCAGCGTTCTTCCCATCATTCTGACAAGTATAATTGATCAATCATGCTAATTGGCCAGTCTGAGCAGCTCGCTCATGGCGGCAGATGTGCCTAATTTGCATTCATTAAGAGAGAGAATGTCCTGATTTGCTGCATTATTTCAGTTGACATTCAGAGTCTGCCCGCCCCCCCGTTTTTTATAAGGCATTTTCTTTTGTGATGTGCTCTAACTTCTAAACTTCACTGAAAATACACTGGCATTTATGACCACAAGCTGCCAAAGCACTGGAAAAAGTGGCAGTGATGCCAATTTGTTTGTTAGGGGGCAAAGGGACAGAGGTCCTTAGACCTCGGGGGGCACTGAGTGTCAGGCTCTGGACGTCTGCTGGTCTTGTTCTTCCTTTTTATCTGAACAACGTGTAGCACTGAAATTGGGCAGCACTGCAAATATCTGTGCTAACTGGGTCCTCAGCATTTACAGTACAATCACACACACGCAGAGACGCACACACACAAAGAGACACACAGAGACATAGAAACACACACACACACAGACAGAGACACACAGAGAGAC
>JABFEB020000020.1:11872013-11884783 GCA_019775895.2 Stomatorhinus ivindoensis | reverse complement strand
TAGAGGAACAGGAGCAGACTGGCCCACGGAGGAGGATCAGGAAGAGATCTGCATGGCTGCAAGTATGAGCCAGGCCTGAAGGGGAAACACCCCCCCCCGTAGAGGAACAGGAGCGGACTGGCCCACGGAGGAGGATCAGGAAGAGATCTGCATGGCTGCAAGTATGAGCCAGACCTGAAGGGGAAACACCCCCCCCCCCCAGAGAGGAACAGGAGAGGACTGGCCCACAGAGAAGGATCAGGAAGAGACCTGAATGGGTACAGGAATGAGCCAGGTTTGAAGGGGAAACCCCCTGAAGAGGAAATGGGTACCTGGAAGGCTTAACTCTCCGTACACTGTTATCACTTTCCTTCACACAGATCACTCAATTAAGGCAAGGATTTTAATCCTCATTCAGTCCAAATAAGAACAGGGCAGGAGAGTGGTTGAGAAATTGCATCACTGATCAAAGATTTTGATCAACACCGTTTCAGTGAGCAGCCAAGTATGTAAAACTCTCACCTGGATAAGTGGACGAGGAAGGGCAGGAAAGGCATAAAGGCACGAGTCTCTCGGCTCTGAAATCAACTAAAAACATCTTGCTTGGCACTGGATTCAGAAAGCACCTAGACTTTACGCAGAGAAGAGGTCAAAAAGCATGGAGAAGCCCCTCAGCCAGAGATCAAACAAAAGAAACAAGACAGAAGGACGTGATCCCACAGGCCAAGTCCCGCCTCCTCACACATCCCAGAAAGCACGCTGGCCCAGCACAAAACCGGCCAAGAGGAGCATTCAGCCAGCAACACTACGTGCGTGTTGAGATTTCTCTGAGCAAACCCTGTGAATCATTTTTCCTTCTCCTGCTAAATGCCGTGCATGGCTAATCGCTGACAGAAAAAGCCTCTTGTTCTAGTGCTGTGCGTGTGTTACTGAAATTGTACAGTCCTGCCCTGAAGCCTATATCTGCACAGTTTCTACCAAAACACTACAAAATTAGGAACGGCCATGAGATCCAAATCGAGGCAGGTTTGGAGATATTGAGATACCCGCGTATGCCTTCTTAAAGCAGATGACGGTATCCAAATAAGACAGATGGTCACTCGTCAGCAATAAGCAGAAGATTTTCCTAGCAATGAAGAAGAACAAAAATAAATTCAGCTGTCTTGTGTCTGGCATGATAATGTCTAAGACATTCACATTTACCTAAAATATCGCGTGTCATATGCTATTTAACCAGCATTATTTTCATCACACACCCATTTAACGATGGTGCATAAATACGTATATAAAGATGTGGTTTATTAAGCATTGCTGTGGTAACTTTTCCCAAAACCAAAAACAAAAAACGTTGTGCTAAATATTTATAAGAAGACACGTGGTTCGGTCACTGGAGCCAAGACTGGGCCTAGATCCACACCTCTCTGGTTTGGAAGCCATGGTAGCAATCTAACTCCGTGTTTTATAAAGTTAATCTGTGCAGCTTCAAACTTCACAGACGGTTTTGTTTGGCAAGCTTGAGAGAAACCTATTTACGGCCGACACAGGCTGTTCTGTGTGGCCACAGGAAAGCAGGATGAGGAGCTAATATTTAGAAACACGTTTTTATTTGATTTCTCTATTTATCTTGTGTGTTTCTCGAATCCCGGGGAACCTATTTAGCATCAAAGGTGCGGCCGCGCACGCCCAGTGGTACCAGTGGAGGCAGCCAGGGGTTTCTGGTTTTAAATCCATCCCCGAGCTGGCTACTGAACAGCCCCACAGGGACCCTAGACATTCCCTTCTGGGGGGCTGTTCCAAAAGCCAAACGTAAAGGAAGCAAAGCTGATTAATGCGACGACTGTGTGCACGCAGTTCCTACTTTCCCCACCATCAATTTCAGTACAGCTTTGTTTTTATATCGTGCCCATCCCAACATGGCCGCTCGACAAGCGCTTAGCCAACACTTTTTTTTCCCACAAGCACATCTGATACAAACATATGAAAAGCAGCATTTCAGACCCAAGTAACGGTAATTTTCAAATTGAAAAAGTCAAGTCTGGGTGAAAACTGCATGACAAACCCCCCCCCACCCGGAAATACTGAAAAACCGAGTCGGGCATCAGCTTGTGGTCAGCCTGTCCCATGGGCAGAGTCACAGGCATCCGTGGAGAGGACCAGAGGGTGTCACATTCTACATAGCGCCGCCACCGCTGTCGCCGCAGGGGGGCGGCTGACTGGACACCACCGCGAGAGTACGGCACTTACCGAGCTGTGCGTGTGTGTTCTTCAGAGCAGGCCTCGGATATCTGGAGCTGCACCGTTATGTGCGTCTCAGCCTGCACCCGCACGCTAGCCTACATTGTCCCTAATGAACATCAATCTCAAGCCGCAGAGAGAACTTAGCAAGAAAACAAAAAAAGAAACCTTTTAAAATACAGTGCCGGTTCGGTGCCCAAATCCAAGCTCCTATTTCCAGGACCCGCGTTAATTTTATTTCCGTGTCTCCCACCAACCAAAATAGCAGGCTTATTTCCATGGATATGATGCACACTGCCTGTCCGCTAAACGAAGACTTCCCAGTGACCCTTTGCCACGGGTACCTTCTGGAAGATGCACATTAAAAACTTCATAAGCATTAATGACTGCACTGCGCTCTCAGCTATTTCAAATCCCTTATTAAAAGACGTGTAGCACGGGGCTGACAAAACAAGCTGCGATGAGACCACGGTGCACCGCACACTGTGGCAATCCAATTTGCCTAATAGATTCCCATTTCCCATCCCATTTCAGGGAAGAGAAGAGTGGAGAAAGACAGGATAAAAGAGGAACATGAGCTTTTCATCAGAAGCACTTTCTTAACTCCAGTCAACAACATGGCCCAAAAGACAAAATGTGTTTTCACACTGAATTAAGAGCAAGAAGAGCACCAAACAGCCCAGAACCGTAGCTATCCACAGCCCCAAGAAACTTCAGTGTCGCTGCTGAGGCTTTCAGAAGGACAAACTCACCCAGCAATCAGAGCAGCGATCCCCTCTTTGCTGGAGAAGCTCTATCCAGCCCTTCCTACTGTCCGTCGGTCTTCAGAAGCTCCTTCTTGTCTTTGGCTTCCTGTTTCCTGCTAATGTTGGAGAGAGAAACAGAGAGGGAGGGAGAAGGAGAGAGAGAGAGAGAGAGAGGGAAGCTTCAGAGTCAGTGATTCAATGGCACAGCGTAAACAGCAGCTCTCTGCGCTGACAGCCCGTGTTAGCGGCCGCTCAGCCTCGCCCACACAGCCCCCCGCCACCCCCCACTGCCAGAAAAGGGCTGCAATCAGGCAGCACTATTCCTGAGCGGAGTGCAAGATAACCCCCTGTAACGCCCACAGGCCAAGACCTCCCGAGCTATATCTGATGCAGATAATTAGTGATAAACTAGTTCCCTTCTTAATTAAGATGACTAAGATTACTGTTGTGTAAAGATATTAAGGATAATATACATATGAACACCTGGACCATAAATTTTCAGAAGCAAGCAAACGGCTGTCGATGAGTGAGGCAATACGGTTTTTAGTAGATAAACACGATCATTCTCTGCCGTAGAGTAAAGCCAATATGCGGGACGACATCTGCTCATAGCAGCCAGGTCGCCCTGCGGCTCCTCCGTGGACCCGGAAACGCACAACGGCTTCCTGCATCCTGTACCTGAGAGTCAAACAGATCCCTGGCCTTTGGTGCCAAGCAACGAAGGCCGTCACACTGCAAGGCCAGCGTGCGACTTGATGAATGTCGAGCGGAAGCACTCTGCTCAGCTGTGCTAGCAGTTAGCATCAGCCTGCGGGACTCTAATGTGATGCAATTGAGTAGAAAAATTCACTTGGTGGAGACCAGAAATAGACCGTCAATTGAAACACACACAGGGCTGCCTGTTTGCCTGCAAGCTGCAGCCCAGAAGAGGAGAGGAGAGGAGAGGAGAAAGAGGCTCAGAAAAACCTCTCGCTGGTAAACGCTCATCAATCTGCACCTCCGTCCCTGCTGTGTTGGTTCCCGAATTGGCGTCGATTCACGGGCACTAAGACCTGAACACCTTTGCCCTTTGCATCACTCTCAAAACACAACTGTAACTCGGCACAATCATGTGCATTAGCTGAGAAAACCATGCTATGCTGTTTCAGTGACAGTGTGGGAACAGTTAAAACAGGCTTACAGTAAGTGTTAAAAGAGGACAAAAAAATGGGTTGAAGCAAGATTCAGCAAGAGCAGCATTAATGAGGCAGAGAAAGGCTGTGCCAAAAAAATACTTTTTGGTTACGCAATGAAATTATCAACAGGCCTGTCTGAATTCTCCCCTTAACATTTGAGATCTCCTCTCGTCTCGTGCACTTTTCCAGTTCTGAGTCATAACATTCAGGCGGAATGATGCACCTCCCTGTCATTTCCAGCGGGGCTCGCTCCACAGGCAATGTAAGCAGGCCTTAGCTTATGGTCGCTAACGCTGCCAGGCCTGGAGGGCGAACAGGTTGTCGCATAAAGGGTGCCGATTCCCCCTGAGAAGAAGCAAAACCATTAAGCAAAGAAAGCAAGACATTTTGTGCCCTTATTCTCACGCACCATTACATTTCCAGAGAACAAATCATGAGCCACAGAGATTCTGTTTTGCTATAAATCACCTTAGAGACAGTGCTGGGAACTCCATTCATTATAAATATGCTGCTCTGTTTAAGAAATATGTTGAGGAAAACAGAAGCATTTCAGCTAATGAGCCTTTGTTTATGTGATCCTTCTCTCTGTGAGTTAATTCGGAGAATAAAGCCAAGTACCCCATTCGTATCCCCACAAGATTCTCTGATCCCATCATCGCAAGCCCACAACCTACAAAATTCCTTCCCTGCATCCAAAGTGATCCAACAGAAACATGCGTGTGTGATGTGGAAAGCCAGGACAGAGGGTGAGCCAGCAGGGAAGGTAAATAGGCCAGCAAGACACTTTCAGACTCTCAAGCATGATGTCTCTTCATTAACAAACCTGGGAATTTAATTTAAGATTGCTAGATGACTGGTTGTTAAAGTGTAGAAAGACGCATGTGCCTATGAACCAGCACACACTGGAAGCTTAATGGCAACACGAGCTAACATAGTACTGAAGTTGTCTCCATTTTTGTGAAGACTCCATTCTATCACTGATGTGTTTTTCATGCTCAGGGTGATGATTTGTGGTTCTGCTAACCAATGTCTAGACCATCCATTATAGTCACCTTCTTTATGAGATGTAACTTAACATTCATTTGTCAATTTCTGCCAATATGTTACTTATTTATATTTACAAACTGCAAGTCATTACACCCAAGAAATGGAAGAAGAAAAACAACAAATGTTCTTTTTCACAGCAGGATTATAATTGTCTGTGCAAAAGTGTGACTGAGCACATTCCTCTACTGAAATCAAGACCATTTTATAACTGATATTTACAAATATTTAAATTCGGAATTATGCCCTTAATTCTAAGATTGAATTATAAGTTGGGAGCTGAATTATAAGGAGAGACTACGTTTACAAACATTTTTCCCAGAGGAAATCCAAAAACTTTGCTAAAAACAAACAGGAAAAAAAACTAAAAATGAATTCTTACAAAGGAAAACAAGTTCTTGGTCCCATCATCCTACATTGTGATTATGAATTAATCACATGTGCCGATAAATATTACTGATATCTGTAGAAAGAGAGGGTGGGGGTAGACCTCACTGTTGATTCCCATGAGAACTGCTTTTCCGTAAACGATCAAAAACACTCTGCTGTCTAGTAACAAGAACTTTCATTTTTAATGGGAGTCTACTGGGGAAAACATCAGTCATACTGCACAGGTGTCACCAGTTGTCTTTCAGTTGTTTTTTTCCCTTTTTCTTTAATTACACCACCTACAAGTAAGAAAATTCTCATTTGGCTGGTGGGAGATTTTTAGGCCCATTCTGGTTGCTAATGCATCCTGACACCTCTGTGAAAACAACGGCACGCTAACAGACTGGCTCGGCACGCGTCCACTCGCTGTCCCCATGGATGCAGGGAGGTAAACAAGCACCAGCCATCAGCGCATCAACATTACCAGAAGCCACTGTGCACATTCAGCTCCTAACCTTCAGTCAGCTGTAGTGATGATACGCACCTCATCACTGACTGGAAGTCTGGATAAAACCTACACTAACGGCAATCGCTAGCAACGCCTTCCATTACATGTAAATATAACATTTCATACTATGACTGTAACAAGATTTCTGTGGTGAATTTCTCTTTGCTAATATAATGATAAAACATACACGCTCCATATTCATTCTTAACTTTAAAAAGCCCCGTCAAACCTCCCACGATGCAATTAGAGTAGAGTGCATCCAAAGCTCTGTCAGGTGAGTCCGAGGGCCATCTTGCTCTCACCCTTCATGCTGTATGGCCGTGTCTACTGGGTGCCATGGCTAAGGGGTGGGGGTTGGGGGCTGTCTGTGTGGCATTTTGCTCAGTTTTATGGAAGAATCAATGACTTGAATGTCTATCATGTAGGACACGGATAAATGCGTGTATATTAGGGGTTGCACATATTTAATGATACACCATTATAATGTACTAAAATCTAACTACATTGTTTAAAATGTACGCAAAAAGCAATTAGATAAAATGATAGTTCTGCACTGTCTGATTGTGTTCGTCATGCCCACACGGCCCATTTAGTACCACGCACACCTGGCACACGATACTTTGGGCACATTACACAGCCAGGGGTGTGCTAAAAGGGCTCAGAAGACGGAATTAATTATTTAAACAGAATAAGAAACAGCTATGAAATGGTATCGTTTTATATAACACCTAAATAGCAGACATGGCTGCAAGCTTCAGTCACACTCAAATGCATGAACGCTTATTACTAAATCAGAAGCAAATGGCACAGGCAGAGCGCGGCCGGCACAGGCAGAGCGCGGCCGGCACAGGCAGAGCGCGGCCGGCACAGGCAGAGCAGCCCGCCTTATAATGCACTCAAAAGAGCACACTCACATGCAAATTATACGCTTAAAAGTTGTGCGTCACACAGCAGTATGGTATCTAAACAAACATTCATTTCCAACAATGTTTTTCTTTATTTTTAAATCATTTCATAAGGCTTTGGAACTTTCGGGTTGGAAACTAAGGTTTGACCACTGGGAACCATTAAAAAATCTTCCTAAAATCAGGCAAAAAAAACACCAATAATATTTAAAACACAGCATAATAAGATAAAACTTTGTGCCTTAAATAAAGAACTCAATTATCCAATAAACACCTAAACTATTTCAGTAAACACATTTTCAAGGAGTATATCATTTATCTATAAACTCTATAAAGTTATTACCTAATACTTTTATTTTCATCAGGAGTTTGTTTTGTAATGAAAGAGAATTTCCCCAAGGGGATTAATAAAGTGATTCTGATTCTGCTTCTAATACACAGAAGTGAGCCAACAGTTATACACAAAACAACAAAGTGACTTTGTATCTAAAAAATGTTAGATTTGTTTGGGGCATAAAATCGGTTTTAACCAAGAAAGAATGACCAATTATATATTTCAAGGATTTCATATGAAACTGAAGACAATGGCTGCTAGTGCTAATGGACATCGGTGACGAGTTTCAGTTTTCCATAATAAGGGTGAAGGCCAAGCCTTTCTCCTGGGGTCTTTATGACGCCTCAGTGCAGCGTGCCTTGTCGCCAGCAAGACCGCTAAGTCAACATAACAGGACACAAGCAGCAGGAGGTCAAGCCTGTGCCCTGCGAGTACAGCGAATTGTTACAAGATGACTACAAAGATTAGTGCTTCAGACTCTCTGCAATGCTTACGCTTATCACAAGAAATTTTCACCGCAGACAGTCATTCTGTACGGGAAAAAAATACTTTAGTTCAAACAAGTCTGTAGAGATTTCAACACCTAAGCATCTCATCAGTATAGCAACTACGTTATCAGATTAAATCATATGGGAAAAGCCATTAACAATATCACACTAATCACTGTTTCAACTGTATTTTTGCACTTTTAATCTATTCACATGCTTTTATTATATTACACAGTTATAAAATAAATATAAGAATTAATCAGAATCAGAAAAAAACGTATTCATCCTGGACGGAAATTACTTTGCTTACAACTGCACTGACAGACCAAGACACCAGTGAAAATGATGAACGCTAGCTGACAAAATGAAAAAAGTAATATATCAAGCAAAAATTAAGTATATAAAATTAAATATGAAATATAGAATCGATGTCAAATAAACTACAATATAAACTTTCAGAAAAAATACACAATCTGTTTTCTATAAAATAGTATATATATACACACTTATTTTACTAGTTTGCAATGTAACTAGTTCACTGTTAAAGAAAAATTAGCTAAAATGCTTTACAGCGAAAGTGCTTGATAAGGAGCATTTTCTATTCACAGCAGTCGCTCACAGGGCCAATATTTTATGTGTGTATTTCACATTCAAAATTAAATTAAACCAATCACAATGTAGTGTGTATTCAGCATGTATTAACAATGCCTATGTTTTTATCATATGTTACATTTGTAAACATCTTAAGCATTTTAAAGAAATGTATTCAATGTATTTTATTGGTGAAAAGTGATTCAAAAAACATGTAATTTAAAAAAAGCAAAAAGAAAGCTACAGTGTGACGGAATGGAGAGGATGCATTCTTTACAAACAGCCAGCGGAGAGCTACTTCACTCAGTACAGTGAGGTGATGCCAGAATAACATTCTTAACAGGTTCAACTAATCTACAAACCTTCAAAACCATGGGGTTTAAATTTAAAATAAAATGTCTCAAAATCAGGCATTTTAAGAGGACTTTTTAAAAATCTTGTTGAAAAACCACAGTAAATTACATTGAGTAGAAATGGATCTGAACTGAACTAAAACCAGACACAGCTGTCCTTATTGCGCCTTCCAGTTATACATTTGTATCTATTCCTTGTGCAAGCCTGAAAGAGCATCCAGGAAAAAATAGTCTTATTACTACTGCCTGAGAATAAAACATTCATCATGTTTACTTCCAAAGGGGTAAAAAAGTAAAACAGCCATTAGAACCACAGGCCATCCATGAACAACAGTGTCCACAAACAGTCTCCTTATAAATCCATGAAGACCTTTTCCTTCATTTCCAAACACAGAACAGTCCTTTACACTCGAGCCTTTACAATCCATGTCTGAGACCTGAGTCGATTCAAGCTGATCCATTATACTAAACTCGGGAGAACAGGGTAACTCAAAATAATTTTGGCAAGAGGCGACATTAATTTCGCCCGATTTCGCAGGCACACCAAGGTCAGAGAACACACAGAACAAGGTGCCCAGACAAGGGGTCTACACCTTTAATGGGGAGACATTATAAATATATTCATGCCATCAGTTTTCAAAAAAAACAACGGAGAGTGAGAATTCCGCGAAGGACCCCGTGGCAGCCAGCGGTGTTTCAGCACGTGCCACCCTGGCAGCCTCGGGGGGAACCCAGAGCGCGAGTGTGGTTAAGGCACAGCGCTGAGCAGCGTCCATTACGAAGCGGCAGGACTCCCCTGCTAGTGGGTGACGAACATTAATCCAGATCATCTCTACATTGCAGCTGTTTTTATGCATCTGTTAAAACTAATGCATATCTGAAGTGGATTTTGAACTATTCAAAAAGCAGGTCGGGACCAAACATTGCTGTATATAAACAAAAACGAGCACTAAAAATGGCGACGTTTCATAAGTGTTCGGGAAATACAGGTGCCCAGTATTATCCTACAATCCAGTGATAATCTCCTAAATTGACTTAAGTCAATTCAGAACCGAAGAGACATCCTAGTACGACGGTACGCAGATGCAACTTTTGCATGAAACAAAACAAAATAACCAGTAAATAAAGACTTTACAGGGGAAATCGGACACAACTCTTATCCAAAGATATTAAAACAGCACAGATCGGGAAACGGAGTCCGTGTATAACTTTGCAAGCGCCTAAGGATGACAGTACGACGCATACGATGGCGTCAATCCGCCGGTACAGTACAGACAGCAGCCTAAAACTACACTAAGCACGCATGCAGTTTGGAGGTAAAATCCGAGAAAACAGTTATCCTTATAAACTCCTGATGTGCCGCAGCTGAATTTTTAGGTTTATGCATATATGTCCATATATTGGGAATCACACTAATGCAGTCGTTCAAACCTAACGGTGATTAACGTCAGATGTTTCAACGACATTTAAAACATAAATGCAAGTTATTCTGAACAATCAATAAGTGGACGATCACAATTCATAAGAGATTAGAAAAAGGGCATTGATGTCGCAGAACAGGGGCAGCGGCGCGATATGGCGCATCAGAAAGGAGCACTTATTTCCGACACCGCGGCATATAAAGTCAGCGGCCAGCCGCACCCTGGCCACCCCTGAGCTCTCCACCGTGATGACAGACAATCACTGCACATCTGCTTTCTACCGCCTGGACTTTGTGTCCAGTTGGACTGAACTTAGAGCAAGGCGCTCTTCCGGAACTACACGGACTACAAATCATACAGCAAAGTTGAGGCGTCTTATCAAGCAACGAAAATGTTGTACAAATTGGAAGTTATCGGTAAATACACTTAAAATCACCAACACAGCCATATCACTTGTGCCCTGCTTATGTGTAATGTAAGAATAAGTTACAGCAATTCATGTCGTACATCTTGAACGCAGCGCTGTCAAACAGCACTACCCCATCCCTCGCTGCCTCACCATAATCATATAATATCCGTCAGATTTCAAGAATTTTTTTCCGAAGTCATAACTGCGTATCTTGCCTGTGTCGAAGCATTTGCTCGATCACGATACTTTAGCGATTTCATTTAAACAAAAAATCAATCTGTACGTAAGAGCGGCGCTACAAACAAGTGTAGGAAAACTCCCAGATCAGTTACAGCAAGTAAACAGAAAAAAGCATGCTCCGCCAGATGACATTTTTACATGGCTGCCGAGAGCAAGTGATTCGTATAGTATGGCAGAGTTTAAAGACATGCTCCAAGCACGAAGATACATTATCCGGCACATTAATGTATCCCCCTAATTAATGTAATATGTCAGATTTTTGCTCAGTCTTCACGATCTCTTGCGTTTTTACTTCGCGTGCCTCTCTCTCCCCCTCATACTCAATGAGGTCTCTGTATAACGCTCGTACTATTTTAACTACTCACCCCTTTCTCCCCAGTGCCTCGCTGGATATAGATACTCTGTATCAATGACTCCTATGGATACAGTGTGACATGAGCACACACTTACTCCTGCCGATACCGCTTCTATTTTTAGGGAGCTGACAAACTCACAAAAGCAAACCTGTCCTCGCGCCAGACTCCACCCCCTTGTTGGACGTCGCGGCCTTAGATCCCGCCCCCATTAGACGTGGTTAGACACGCTCTGTCTCCTCGTTAGACGTTAGGCACAGTCATTGAGGCTCCACCCCTTCTACGGACAGATAAGTTCGGCCTCATCCCGGCCTCGCTAAGAGATCCGAAACTTAGGGCGCAACTTCAAAGCCAGCTGTCAGCTCGCATTCCCGACATGTGTTTCAAAGATGTGTTTGCCCTGTGTCTTGGCGAAAGCTTTACGTACCCCCCCCCCCCCCCACACACACACACACACACACTCACACACTCTTTCTCAAATAAGAAATATTAAGGAACTTTCTAGTTAAACAGCTTGTGCAGTGCCGTGTGACGCCAGAGATATTAAATAAGAGTCCGCAGGGAAAGAGGCCTTTGCAACAAGCAACAAAATGATGAAATGTGACTATTAAAATATTCTTCCCCAGAGTTCAAAGGAAGGAAGGAAGGTTGTGGAATGAAAGGATCTTTTATTAATAAAACGATTCGCGCATTCAAATGTGTTACTTTTAGTTTAATATATGATTTTGTTGTTGTTATTGTTGTTCACGCTTACTCCATAGAAACCATGGACGTCATTCACTGGGACTACAGCATCAATAGGGCCGTCGGTTTTAGAGAAACGTTTGGCAGAACCAATGAAAATGCTCCAAGGGTTGATTCTGACCAATGAGTTTAGGAAAGGCGGTCCGCCCAGCAAAGCGCATGGGGTGTTGTCACGTGTAGTTGCAGGATCCGGCGGAGAGGTGTGGTTGTTAGGGAGGATTGTTTGGACCGGACTTAAAGGCGCCTCGTGTTTATTACAAAAAACTTTTTAAAAACCGCACCGATTATCGCCTGCTCAAATGTACATGAACGAATAGCGTGCTGTATAATATAATTGTGCACATAACCCCGAAAGTGCTATAGTTTTACTGAAAGCTGTTTACGTTTTAGGAATTGATTATATTCTGTTTTCACAGTCATGTCAAGTTCATTTTGAATCACCGAAACAGTCCATCTTAACATGAGAAGTTGTCTTATAGACGTTTCAGGTATTAGAAACAGATGTAACTTTGTCAAGTGACTTTCCGTCAAATTTCTTTTCAGCAACTCTTAAATGAAAAAATTAGGCTATATCTTGTTTATAATTGTCTAATGATTTACAAACTGACCCAGAATAAGACAAGTGGGTACAGAATATGGATGGATGATTTACAGAGTGTTACAATCTAATTAATAACCTGATTATAAACCATTAATAAACCATTTATAAGGGTCGTGGTATTGTAGGACAGTTCAGCAACGTGCACACAATAGAGGGTATGTGTATGACGTCACAGCAGGTGCTGGTCACTGCGATTACACAAACAACAACAAATTTATTTTTGTATAGCGCATTTTCACGACTTTACATCATCCCAAAGCGCTTTACAGCATCCC
>JABFEB020000020.1:11846645-11863946 GCA_019775895.2 Stomatorhinus ivindoensis | reverse complement strand
TGGGGGGGGGGGGGGCAGGTGGGTTGGCAAAGATCTGCTTGCCCAGGAAGACACACAAACATTAATAGCTCTCTATTTCACACCCAGGCCAGAATAGGGTTTCATGGCACACAGTGATTCAGTTGCTAAGTTGGACGGTAACATTTCGGTTCTCCCAAACTAATCTGACGACTGCTTTTATTCAAGGCAAGTGTCTGTGTTACAGTACAGAAGCTATGTTAGGCAGACTACAGTTTAATTTTACTTGAGCACTGACAAAACTGCTCAAAGTAATGTATCCAACAAACTGCAAGTTTAAATAACTGTAAAACTATGGAAATAGGACTTGGACTGAAGTACAAACAGCCCTCTTGTGCCCATCATGTCTCTAAAGGGATGTATTGAAACTGAAAATATAAGACTGCTGCTATTGAGAACGACTTGACATTTATTTACAGATAAAATGATGGTAGAAACTAAGATGTTCTTGATCTTTTTTTCTATGTGTGTATGTATGAAATGGAAAATATAAAATGGCTCAAACTGTCTGTTATGTGAACAGCTTTCTTTAAAGTAAGCCGCTTGGCCCTCAACTCAGGCGTTCTGAAAGATGTCGTCGCCACAGTGACAGCATACAGTACCGTGTATGCCAGAGTGAAAAAGGAAGCTTCAGCCTATGGAGTGAACATGTAGAAAACAGTAAAAATAAATAAATAAATAAATAAATAAATAATGTGCATTGGAGTTCACCTATGACAGGACGGGCTCGTTCTGGAGAAGCCAGACAGGAACAATGGCTATCAGTGTGACAGGCTGTGATAGGGACAGCTGGCATTTTCAACATTGCATTAGACCAGAAATAGCCAGAGATACTTTGCCGTCCAATTAAACAATGAGCTGAAAATATGCTTAGGACTTTTACGAAAGCCCTGGCAAGTTAGATCCATTGTATAGTCAGTCATAACACGTGATATTTTAATCCTGTTGACTTCATAAAATAATAAAGCAAGGATGCAGAAATGCTTGAGTGCTTTTTATCAGCCGTAAAGAGAGACCTCAAGCTGATCGGAACGTTACCCTGGGATAACTTGCCTTTATCCAAGTCTCATTTACGTTCCTCTTCCTACCATGACTGTCAAGACGGTGAACTAATAGACTCTGCTTGTCTGGATTTTTTTTATATATATATTTGCACCCCGAGTAACTGACAGATTCATGGACAGCACCATATCCTATGTAGGCAGTAGTGGAGGAGCAGAGGCTTTTGTTGTGAAGGCTGTTATTTCAATGCCATTCCTAACACCTAACAAACCCTGAGAATCAGACTTTCCTGGTATAGGCTTATTAGAGCATTATTCGGCCTGCACTATCTTGCCATTGACATATCCATCCAAAACTTCAGTCCCACTGAAGTTATTTATCCGTTGGGAACCTTTATCTTTATACAAAATCTGTGTTTCTAAGAATGATCTACCTGTTATTTTATGTATGGTCTGTCTTCTAGTTAATTGCCTGTCAGTTGACATATGCATGGCAGTGATGTGTAAAAGCACAACACATTTCATTTTCACGTGACTTTTATATAACAATCCAAGCTATGATTAAGAGAGAGTAAAGAAAATACAGAGTCCCCTCTCTGCAAATTTCAGCACAGCGCTAGGCGTACAGGATCTAAATATACCCACACGGTCTCACAGGCCGGATCAGCTCTCTCCTTATTGACTGTAATTAACACCAGCCCTGCCCTGCCAGTTACAAGTGGCACAGGAGAGCATGTGAGTCTTTTTAAAACTTAAAGTTATAAAGAAACAGTACACACTCCAAGCTGTAAAATCTCCATTCAGAACCTTCTTTCGTGATACAGTTGTTTCCACGTTTGCTGAAATGTGATGGGGGGGGTACATTTCTCAGTACCTGTTTATTTAGCATTTTTTGGTCCATTTTCTCCCCCATCTTTCTGTAGCCAAATCAGTCCTGGCTGAGCTAGCCTATGTCCCTGCCAGAAAACCAAGGGCGGCTGGTGTGTTTCCTCAGGGTCACGTCCCGGACTGCCACACCTTTACTGTACTCTGGGAAAGCTGACCATCAAATGGTGGATCAGCATCCAGCAGCTCGCAAGCGCCCAGCAGAAAAATGAAGCTGAAAAACACCTATGCTATTCTCCTTTCCTCTCTTGAAGCAGTGCTGGTTTGATGCCACAGCGTGGAATTGAGCAGCTGCCTGGTCATTTTTGACTTTATGTGCCAGGCATGATACATACTAAGGATGAACCAGAACACATAGAAACACACAGCTCACCTCTCCCATACTAGATCAATGCAGGAAACCAAAGTTGAACCTAGAAGACCAAGTAGAGCTGCTAAAGGATTAGGATTAGTCCTAAAGCTTCAGACTTCCTGAAGTCACATTTTACCTTATATAAACTGACTCTCCAAAATAATAGGAAGTCCTACAGCTTCAGACTGTCAAAGTGTCTCAGTTTAGCCTCTTTAACTTGCTTCGCCAAAATAATAGTCCTAAAACTTCAGATATTACTAACATGTCACAGTTTACCTTGCTTCACTTGCTTCTCCAAAAGAGCAGGACGTCCTACAGCTTCAGAATTTACTGAAGTGCCACAATTTACCTTGTTTCAGGAAAGAATAGAGAGTCCTATGTCTTCAGCCTTTATTGGAGTTTCATGATTGAACAGGAAGTCCTCCCTGACTGTTCAGCTTTTCACAGTATGCTGCAGGAAATTCTCAGAAGGCTTATAGCAGACAAATAGGGGATGAAGTACCTAAAGACACAGTGGACCATTTGTTTTGGAGCAGCTTGTTTTCAATGGAAGCAAACAGCTCCCAGAAACAATCCGACCCAATTAATTACCCCTATTATTCTGAGAAGCAATGGCTTCCCTTTTAAAATGGGCCAACCACACTGCAGTCACTGTGGCAAGCTCATTAAAAATTTAACAAGGTCAGAAATGATACTCTTTTTTTTCATTATTCATAATGCCCTTAATTTCAGGTATCATTTCATTAATCTTATGTAAATTACCTGCTTAATAATTTACCTTGACATTTTGTATCAGGTAGCATTATCTTGTATTTCTGTGGCTTGATGCCAATTAAAATGACTTAAAACTGAATAGACACTCACAAAGGGTATAAAATTTAAGGCAATCTATGGGAAATATTTCATCAGCTTAGGGTTCATGCTATGTGTTCACATTTTTCCTTCATTCAGCAGAATTAAACATTACAAAGATATACTACATACAACTGGACTAAACCCTACTGAAGTAAAATTGGAAGTGTGCTGCATGTGACTATTTTCCTAACATACCAATTGTCTCTGTATCTTGTATATGCTGAGCTTAGGTGGAATTAACATGTATTTCTGATGCAGATTCCGGGATATATGTTTTTTTTTCTTTAATGGCCCAACAGTGAGCGACAGTTTAATGTTATCAAATTGGCTTTTAGAAAGCCCATTGAATGTCCAGTGCAACATTAAAGCAGGGCTTGTTAAACAATCGATATTTCCTTGGTTTACCTTGCCTGTGCTTCTTCCATTGCCCCTCCTAAGAGCCTAAAAGTCCATTTATACTTTTGCATTGAGTCTACACAGAGCTTATGCCATGGCCTATGCAACTGGCCCACACGGCTGTGAGCATTTTTAGTTGTGTGTTGGTGTGCCTGTGTTGCTCTGCAATTACACCGGCAAAACACCAGGTGGCCGGGCATGGGGATTTAGGTTTCCCTTAAACATATTTACTATGTCATAGGAAACAAAACTTAGCACGCTTGGCATTTTTAATGATTGTTCCTTTTCAATATTACCTAGTAGATTCAAGAGGTTTATACACATTTAAAAATCAGTTTAATGTTTATCACAATATTTGTTGCAAAAAAAAATCATATTACGATATCGGAATCTTTTCAATATCATATAACCCAAATCAGATTGCTGACTATACACGAGTACTACGCTGTTGTCTTGATCTGTAGGCATCAATATACAACAGGTTATTCTTGTGTTTCTTGTCTAAACTGTATGCCATTTTATGCTGAGATTACAGATTACAAAGCAAACCTGTGGGAGTTGGCACTTTTCCACACCAAGAACCAATAGGTACCAAAGCTGTACCGCGAAGAGACAGTGCAGTTCCAGCTCGCTTTGAGTTTCCTCTGCAGAAGGGCCAGGTTGGCCAAGTTTGGAGCGCGACAGTGACTTAAAACCAAAGAGACGCTTAGTTCACACAGTATACATCATGATTTACTATCGGCCAATTTCCACTAGCATGTCTGTGGGAATCGCTATGTTATGTTAGCATCTAACGCTAGCAGAATTAGCATTTTCTTGCATAAATTTGCATTACAAATCCATTCTGTTCAGACATGCTTTATTACTTTTTTAAGTAAGAGGTTGGAAATTTTCAAGTTCCGAGGTATCGGCAATGCATCAATACTACTAATCTACTAAACTACTAATATGGAATAACATACAGAATATGCCCCTTTTCCTTCACATAATCTAAGCATATCAACACAGATCACTGATATCTCCATGCATTTCGACCCATCAGATGTTGGTGATGCAACCAGCTCAGTTTAGTCAGCCTTTCAGCCCTGATAGTAAGCAGGGCCATGTTAGCACGAGTATGGCTCAGTTCTCGGTGCCAGTGGAAAACGATGGAGATGTACCAAAGCCAATTGCATGTCTAGATGAATTTCATCAACACTGGAATCCTGATTCTCTGAGAATTGAGTCTTGAGAGACTTCCGGACCAAAGGCTGCCCTTATATGTATCTTGTTGCTTGTATCTCCAGGGTACCACAAGGGTTTTTATGCTTTATATTTAAATACACCCCAAGCTGGCGGAATTGCCCAGAAAAGAATGAAAGCTCAAAGGGTTGAACCATGAATCACACTAAAAGCGGGTCAGTCATAAATTGCTACCTTTCTTAGGACAGTGGGAATATTTGCATGAATATATTTGCAGTGTTATTTCACCATCACCTTCTAAATGAGGAGCAAGTGCACATGTTGAGGTTACACAATGAAAATAATAACATATCTTGTAATGTGTCCACCTGGACTAGCCACTCGAAAGTCATCATCACTGGTCTGCATCAAAACCAGATCAAATTACTTGACTGTCAACAATTATAAAATGTCTCTGTCGCTGTCATTGAAGCAATTCCATGAACCAGAGTCATAATGACTGCATAAGATAATCTGATAAATGTAATTATAAGCCAAAAGCTATGTTGTGCTCTCTGTCATTCTTATAGTTTAAATTTCATGCAATATACTCCCTGTCTGCCCACACAGATCAACCTAGTGTCAAGCTATTTTATTAATAGCCAGCTAGTCCACAGAATAGATGACTGGAATTGGTAGGAGGCAAAACATTGTTTTAACTGCTCTCTGACATTCATGTAGTTCAGCTGAAAGTATTACAAATTTTGAGATATCTTAATTTTGAAATATTAGTATTGAAGTATATACAGTATGCATAAAATAAAAAAGTCATAATGGCAAAATGACTTTGAAAGGTTTTGAAAAGGTTTGTGGCCCCTTTTTAATCAGTTTGGTTGTGTCTGTTGTCCATCCCGGAGGGTGGCGGGAAAGATTCCGCCAGTTGTTTTCCAGGCCCAGATGTCGGGCCTTGAGACTATTGATCGAGACTGTGTGTGTTGAGGCTTCAAGTTGAAAGAACCGCATCATAATTTTAGCAGCTTTTCCATTTGTGTGGGAAACATGAAGGACAGTGGTCACAAAAACATTATCTAGCTCAAACACTCCTTCATTTTTACTCCACCTAAATGTAACATATTATAGTTTGTTTTATAGATTGGTTATATAACAATCAACAATCATAATGTATAAACCTATTTTATTAAGGCTGCACCAAGAATAAACGTGGTTTCATCTGTTTCGCTAAGCTTTAGGCTTGGAAAGCCTAGGTTAGTTGGTTAGTTTTTGGTTAGGAGGTTAGTTTTTGCTAGGGTGACCAGATAATCCATGTCAGGGAGGACACTTTGAGCTACTTCAGGTTTCAAATTAAAAGGCTCCTCTGTTTGGCTAAATAGTTCAGCTCATCTTGTGCTTTGACTGGTTTGTTTTTTTCATTGAAAGACTCATCCAGCTGGTTTACATTGACATTAGTGGCACATGCGTGATTATAGGAGACTGACCAATCAGCACACAGCAAGAACTCAGAGCTCAAGTGAAATCCAGGTCTGTTTAATTGAAATGGTAATTTACAATTCCTGTCCTAGCTCAGAGTGTCCTCCCTGACATGGATTATCTGGTCACCCTAGCTTTTGCCAAACACATACAATAATAATACAGGGGGTCCTCGGGTTACGTCAGTCCCGAGTTACAATGTTTCGTGGTTACAACGTGGTTACTCGGGTTACATTTTTTTAAAAACCCTTTTTTGTACTGTTTTTTATTCCTGTTTCATTTCATTACTAAACGTATTTGATATGTGTTTTTAGATAATTACTGTGTTAGGATAGGATAAGTG
Source organism: Stomatorhinus ivindoensis (assembly GCA_019775895.2). Lineage (NCBI taxonomy): Eukaryota > Metazoa > Chordata > Actinopteri > Osteoglossiformes > Mormyridae > Stomatorhinus > Stomatorhinus ivindoensis. The sequence goes on along the minus strand of JABFEB020000020.1, from coordinate 11,857,447 downwards.
CTTACAGTATTTTGTTTACGTACAGTAGCGGTCAAAATAAAGTTACGTGCCGAACGTAGCAACGGTATGCAACAATTGATGGTCACATTAAGGTGTCTGGGCAGTAGTAAACGGGAGCGCCGTAATGCATGGTGAATTAAATAAACGTTCACACTTTTACCGCACGTAACGGAAACTTTATTTTGACCGCTACTGTACATGTACGTATGTTCCGACTTACACCGAAAATCAGTTTACGACGTGACGGGGGAACGGATCACTGTCGTAAGTCGAGGACCCCCTGTATGCTGTAGCTTTATTATTCTAAGGTCACATAAGTGCAGAAAAAACAGGAAGGATGCTAAAAAAAATACAGTCCGTACATTTACATGCAGACAAAAAAATCGAATTATTCTGTTAGTTTGACTAAAACTGGACCTTTCAAGTACATGAAAACATGTTAGTATGACTGAAATCATACCAAATTGAATTTCTCGAAGTTGGACTAAGACACCCAGCTAATGCGATTTGGAGTCGACTGACTCCTGCATTTATACGCTCAGTCGAATCAAACTGGAGTAGGCGTTCTGCGCATGCTCCATAGCCCCACCTCGCCGGGCTTTAACCTGGAAGTAACAGAAGAAGCCAGTACATAAAAGAAACATGGGGTATAACTGTGGTTGTCTGCCCCCGGGTGACACCGTACCAAAAGTACGGTACTATAAGTTATTGGTTTTCCCCTGGCGTAAAAACTGGTACCAGCACCAAATGACATCACAACGTAAGCGGGGTATTTTGCACTGAATTCGGAAAATGGCTGTAGTAGGACTGGACCACGTGGAGTTTTAATACCAAAATTGCATGTTATGCACATCTAATTCTTACATCACTAGTCAGCTTGATTTAGATCAGGCTTTTTCTTACCGTCAGTTTGGTATGGATATTTTAGTGCAGAGAGTTTAAGTCTCGCTAAAACTCTGTTTTAGGGGAAAAAAAACCTAGCAAGTTCTGCCATTTTAATTATTATTAATTTTCAAGGTTATCTAGTATATGTTTCAAAATCAGTTACTTTTGCTGCGTTTGCATGAGCACTGCATGCCTTCTCCCAGACGATCATAATCATTTTCTTGCTTGTTGATTAAATCACTCCTAGATGGGTTTGTGGGAAATGTGTTAAACTCCTTTCCTGTTTCATAAATACAAATGTATTACGCCAAAATCACATATTTGAAAAATCTCCAATACCGCGCTGTCATATTATATTATTATATTATATTATATTATATATACTTTCTTGTTATTCTATCCTGACCTTGTATCTGTTCTTCCTGCCAGATCGCGATTAAAGCTTGTGTCACTTCATTTGTCCACGCATCCATTATTATTAATTTTATTATGTTTCCTATGTCTATGTAATAGGTCAACTGGAAAAAGCCCAATACTAACAAGCCGAAAGGAGTCATATCGCCAACTATTGCTGCGGAGTCGGACATATTTCCGTCAATAAATCGATTCCCCTCCCATGCACGTATACTGGGACAGTAGTCCGATTAAATAGTGCAGTCGAGCTATAACTGTAGCTTCACTTAGCTATGTATGTAAATGTACTGAGTGACATCATTTTTACCAACGAATCTGATCAGGGCAGTCAAAAAGAGTGACATGACAGGTGGGATGGGAGTCAGCAAAATATCCAGCCTTCATCCCTTGGTCGCAGTTACATTTCCCCAGCATCTGATAAACGCGTTTCTCCCCTGTCTTCTTTATTGTTGGTTTCTAGATTAATTGCAGTGTTTGATACCGAAGGAAGTGGGTCAAGATGAACTCCCACTGAGTTTGAATTATGTGAAATTTAAACTGAAATGAAAATAATGACAGTGTGGTTGTGGTATTATATATACGTTGGCTCAGTATGATTTCATGGTTTAAAAGAACACCTTTCACAGATTTGTCTTCTAGGGTCTAACGCATTTTCTTATAACAGTAATTAAGTGAATAAGTAAACTTTATTTTGTAAGCACCTTTCGCAGACAAAGCAGTCACAAAATGATGTACAAAACTAAAATGCAGAATAAACATTAAACAAACAGAGAAAACATATAAAACCTATTAAAAATAGACAACACGTAACATGACACAATTTCACAGGATCGGGTCACATTTCACCAAAACATTTTTTGGCAAACTGTTCTACCAAAACTAAACTGTAAACTGTTTCACCAAAAACATTTTACCACTTTCGCACCTTTTCAGTTGAGCAGCTTTTCTAAAGTGGATGATTGAAACTTTAGACTTACTTACCAGTAATCAGGCACAGTGACAAGTATGCTCATTAACACCCTAGTTAGCAAATAACTTGAACTAAACCAAACAACCAGTTATCTACAGTGAATTTATTAAATGAAAATTATTTTACACAATTTTATACCATTGGTTACAGAGTTGACTGTTCCCCCATTAATCCCCAACTACAATTAAAAACAGCATTATTCCTACTCCAGAAACTAATGAGGTAAAGTGATTTTATTAGGAAATCCACCACACCATTATTCCGAGCTGCATTTACAGCCGGCAGAAATTGCTGAGTCTGCCAGAGTTACGGGCATTCTCGGAGATGGCTCTTGAGGGTACACTAGTTGCCTGGGAAACTCAACAACTTAAAAACCTCACATTAAATTTCCAGTAGTGGGAACACATCCTGAGAGTTCAGTCTGAGATTCAGACCCTTTCCTAATTGTGATAAAATGGTCAATTTAAACCTTCGTTATCCAACATTAGAGTGTTGACACTATAATCAGCCTCGTTGCCATGTGTAGGACTTTCTCGAAGCAGGACAGAAAACTGAGCCCCCTGACATGAGGTAGGACGGAATAGACACTTTATTCTGGGGTGGAAGTGGGCAGAGGTTTAACTAAAGGGGCAATAAAAAAACAGGCATATCAGGCCAAAGGGGGGCGACTGAAATACACAAGAACTGAAAGTGGTGTCGAGTCATAGAAGGGCTAAAAGTGATAACCTGGTCTGCCGTCAGGGTCTGAGTGCCATTGGGGAGAGAAAAGAAAACTGGAGCTTATATAAGGGTTAGGAAAAAGAGCGAGTCCAGAGAGTGAGTGGACTTGTCACCTATCACAGCCCCACCATCTCGCAGTCTCTCTGCCAATGCAATATGTTCTACTGCCCCCAAAAAGGAAAACTTCTTCGGACACCTTGTACCTTCTGTGGAAAGATTGCATCTGCCACAATTTCTGCCCAACTCCCGTTCATTCTCTGCTTTTTTGATTCAGTTTTATTTTATTTCGCCTCTTTCACACCGGTAAACAAAACTCGGCCACTAGGGAATTCAGGAAACATCTGTTTGCCTTATCCAGGTGAAGAATCTGCATGTGAGTTAAGCCCATGGTGTATTAGAGCTGCTTTGTTTGTCGATGATTTATGAGGCGTCAGGCATCTGAGAGCTGGGTTGGCAGGACCTGACCCGGCAGCATGGCCCCAACTTTGCTGCTAGATGGGGCTGGCAGACCTCTAGTGCTTGCTCTGCAGTTAGACTGACACATATGGGCTCCGAGCGCACCCTCTCCGACACGCACCCCCGCTATTAATCACGGGGGGGGTGGAGTAATGCTGAGAGGGGAGCACGCAGCATTTGTCTCACTCCCCGTGTACCTGCAAGCCGACCCGGCGGGGAAGCAGAAAGCCGGGCACAGAACATGGCCTTCGTACCCGGAATGGAGGCACTCGAGCGTCCTCAGCTCCCCTCGCCTGCTGGCCGGGCCAGGGTAGTGAAGCGTAACGGAGTGTGTGAAGCTGAAGCAGCACCCCACAGTGCTACCGTGGGCACACAGAGGGCTGCAGCGCCAGTAGCCCAGTTCTCTGTTTGTATGAAGAAGAAGCAGATTTACCAGCCTCAGCAAAGGCGGTGCCTACGGTACTTGCTGAGTTATATCTGATTTTTTTCAATAAATTTCTCATGCTAAATGAATCTGCGGTGATATAATAATGTAAATGTAGTGCAATTCATTCAGATTACACATTCCAGATAAGTAGAAGGCTTGCTAATTGATTTATATAGAGAAAAAATGACCTGAAATGATTTTTGCAAAGAGTAATTCTTCTTAAAACATGCCACACGCTCTTGTTTTTGAGGGCGGGACTTATCCATAATACCAAAGGATGAAGCTGAATTTGCATAAGCGGGGGCAATGCAGACTGCCGTGAAGCCGGCTGGTACCCCAGCAGTCCCAGGGTTAACTGGGAAATGGTCCCCAGATCTTGGCATGCCACTTTATCGAAGGTAGAGAGACTGTCCTTGGAGCTGACATTGAACACACTTCGAATGGAGGCAGCCACTATTTGACTTTGATAAGGGCTCAGCTTTCATACGATAAACAGTGCTTGCTTTTAACTGCTTCACTGCCACACCTACATTTTCCCAAAATGTGACGTGTTCTTGGGCAGCATTTTCCTGCAGTGGAGTAGCAGTCTGGCATGTTCTCAGGCTCTCTATAGTCTCTGTCTCTAATTGTCTCGTACGTTTCCTTCCTGTGTGCCTCTTCCTCAGTATAAAGGCTCCTGCTATTGAAGCGCGACAAGATGAAAGACAATAAAAATCCAGTACTGAACACAAAGGGCATGAGGTGAGCTGTTTGCTTTGTCTCTTTGCCAAAAGGCAATGACAGGTTTAGCTGCACTGAGGCTCCAGACGTAGGAAGTCAGACACCCTATGACCCGCCGTGTCCCTCTCCTCGCCTGCTGGGCTCTGTGCACCCTGGCTCTGGCCTTCAGGGGTCCACAGCTGCCAGGGCTCTATCTATGTACTATCAGAGCAATGCCAGGAATGTCCCAGGACCGCACAGCTCGATCGCAGGCTGCTGGAAGTGCTAACATCCTCATCTGCGTGTAAATCTCCGTGCCATGTTTGCGTTGTATTGCTACACATCATGCGCACACTGATAGACTGCCAGTGGGGGAGAGACAGCGAAATGCCATAGCTCTAATTGCATAGTTGACTCTTGTAATAACAGATTTACTTTTTTTCTATGTATATTTTACTTGACCGTATCAGTTAATCACCTTGTTTCAGGGTATTGCAATAAGACTCATTGAATTGACAGCCTTCCTTAATCAATACAACTCCTGCTGTCTGTAAAAGATAATGAGGCTGGTGAAAATGCCATACTTTGACCTGTTTGAAAAACAGGGACTTCTCGGTGACCCTCTGCCATGAACTTTAACTGGAAATAGTCTGATTTGAAGTGATTGCCATCGGCCAGGCAGCTCGGCCTCTCTACATCTCCAGAGTCAACTCACCAAGTGCTTTTTGACCCATTTATGTAAGGAAGCTTTTGCTCCATAACATGAACATGTTGCGCTCAGATGTGCCTGTGGGTGAGAGGTGAACCCTCATGAGCTATGACCTTGCAGTTGAAGCCCCTCGATGCTCCTCTGAACGCCATTCCTTTTGCTGTGATGAAGTGGAACTTACGTCTCCATCGAAGGTCTTGTGGTAGCCTGGCCCAAAGCCTGCGGCTTTCCCCAGAGACAGGCTCCGGCCCAGCTGCTGCACCGTGACCACGCAAAGCAGGGGTTTTACATAATGGCAGGAGCCCAATAGTCAATCAGCATCCATTTCCTTCTCTACACAATCTTGGTCTGTCTGACAGGTACATACCCCCCCCCCCTCCCATGGTTTAGAACAGCAGCATAATCGGAATACATACAATATATTTATTCATTTAGCCTCAAGATGCTGGCTCAAAATGAGAAGATATTTTTCATACCAGAGGAGTACCAAATACCAATACTAAACCTCATCATGTTGTAATTCATTACCTGTATTCTTTCCCAGAGAGAATACAAATAATGGGGAAAAAACAGCAAACGTGGATATATTAAAAAAGTGTACGTGTCAGCAGCACCTGAAGTGATTGGCAGCAGGGGTCACGTTTCACAGCTTGAGATGCTTCTCTGGCCCCTGCCATGTGGCATATCCAAGTAGGTGAGCTCTGGGCATCTGGGGACAGCAATCACATAGAATCAGGAGGCAGCAGATCTGTGATACAGCCCTATGCTAAACATCTTCATCTGATTCAGCTCCAAGTTGAAAGCCTTAATCAGATACAGCTCTGCATTGAAAAATCATAATCAGATACAGCTCTACATTGCCAGATACCACACTACATTGAAATTATAATCAGATGATTCAGCTTTACATTGACAATCAGATGCAGCTCTACATTGACAATCAGATGCAGCTCTACACTGAAAATCATAATCAGATATAGATCTGCATTGCTTTAGCTCAACAAGATCATTTCCAAATACAGATAAAAATTCAGGATTTCCCAGCCCTGGGCTGCACGCTCATGGTGACTCTGTACTGTATGAGTAGTTTGAGAAGCAGTTGGATGGATGGAAGGATGGATGGATGGATGGATATTCAAAAGCAGTACGTCACACTCTCTCTATCTTTGCTGAGAAAGTGACTTCATGCATGCCCTTTCTCACACAGTGCACTGCTGACTGGCGTTTCCTCTTTGCATGGACTTGTATGCAATCCCCATTGTGTCATGAGAGAGCCAGCAAAGCGAGACCTTCCCTGTAACCTCATGGGCTTGTGTGTCCCACATTACTGGTTCTCTTCCAATCAGCTGATCTCCACTGGAAGAAATCCCCGTCAGCAGGAGTTATGACTGTGAACTTTTTCCCTTCTTTGGAAACACTCGCATTGTTTCAGCAACAATACACAATAGCAGCAGCATAGACTGAAATATGGAGAATAAGAAATGCCAATGGAATGAATGCACTTTGTTCCTCAATGCTGGAGGGAAATACAAGGATAGTGAATGTTAAGCTCAAAGCCAAAAGCTTGGAATTTTGGGATGACTGTTGCTAAAATCTGATGCTGGAAAAGCTGCTGATGTAATTATTCAGGGACAACAAGCTATGAGCTGGCGTCTCCTCAGAAGATGCATGATGATTGAAGGTAGCAGTGAACACATGAGGTTTGACACATGAGATAAACCTGGCAATCATCACCAGCAACATTGTTCTGAAATATATAATTATTACGGTATAATTGTCACACTGCTTTATAAGTTTCTGTATGAACTGAAACCCATTAAAGACCAGCCTGCATTTTTTGCATGGTAGTGATCGATACCTTTGACTCTGGGAGAAAATGGAAACACGGGGGGAGATGAACAAAGTCGGTGCCAATCTGATCTGGGGTCAGATTTAACAGGCAGAAGTGCTGTATTACCATCCTTAGTCTTTATGTTCTCACAGAGACTGTGCGTCACTCATTCCATCACAGCAGAGCTGTCGGTGACAGGCCATTTGTATGGTAATTACCGAACCTGATTATTTATCTATATTTGCATTCATGCACAAATAAATGTCACATGCTGTGAGTCAGTTAGACAAGCATGTCACCTCACTAAATCTCGAAGCAGTCCTGCAAAGCAGATGAATATCATATAACAATACTGCCTCCCATATGATGAGCTAATAAATTATATGATCTTTCTGCTATAACTTAGATGGCCTACCTAGGAGAGAGAGGGGCTTGTGTGTCTGTATGAATGTGTGTGTGTCTGTGTCTGTGTCTGTATCCCAGTGTCTGTGTGAATGTGTGTGTCTGTGTCTGTATCCCAGTGTCTATGTGAATGTGTGTGTGTGTGCGTGTCTGTCTGTTTGTATGTGTGTGTGTGTGTCTGTGTCCCAGTGTCTGTGTGGATGTGTGTGTGTGTGTATCTGTGTCTGTGTCCCAGTGTCTGTGTGGATGTGTGTGCGTGTGTGTGTGTGAGGTGTGTGTGAGATGTGTGTGTGGTGGATGTAAAACATGGTGCATCAGGTCATTACATACAGTCCTCCATTTCTCCTTTGCCTCACGCAATTCTCTGAGCAAATATTTATGGACCAACAGAAAGTGGACAGTCTAATGAAGGAATCAAAGCATTGCAAACAAGGTGGTTATGTGCAAAAGCCAAGGCCCGACTGCCCACCCCAGCGCTGCTGAGAGCATTTCCCAAAACCGGGTAATAATGAGCTTTACACAGGGAGCAGGTTACCTGCCTAGGAGACGTGTCAATTTGTAATTCCTATCTTAGCTATTTAAAAATCCTCCAAAAAACAACAGTTTTGCAGGAGTGTAAACTTGCGAAGTGAACAGGAGATAATGCAGGATCATGAAGGCAGCTGGGAATATTACAGCTTTACAGGCTGAGTGCAGGAAGGCCCACTTCCTCGACGGATCCTGAATAATACAGGCAGAACTAGCTGGGGACATCCACAGATGAGCACAATGACCTGGGGATCCATGGGATGTCATGCCTTAACGTGATTCAGCTTTACAATGTAACAGCATTTACCTTGAATAGGATCCTAAATTATACTTATTGCTGAAGCAAGCGTGAAATACCCAGATGACACCACCGAATAGAGCCCAGCATGATCTCCACATTATAAAGTGCCACCAATTCTTCACACAGAACAAAAGAGGGATCCATGGCTATTTTGCATGCATGACAGTATTTAACGCAAGGGTGATACAAATTGAACCATTAACTTGCATCAACTTGCATCAAATAACATGGTCTGCTGCAGTGTTCCTCAACCCAGTCTTCAGGGGCTCCCAGATGCTCCACATTTATGCTGTCTCCTAGCAGCTCCCTACCAGGAGCCAGAAGGGAGTAATATCATGGACTCCCTGGGGGTCCCCATGGACCAAGTTCAGAAATACTTGCCTCTCCAGCCTCGCCCCCCTCCCCAGACTGACTTTGGGCCTCGCCTCTCCAGCCTCGCCCCCCTCCCCAGACTGACTTTGGGCCTCGCCTCTCCAGCCTCGCCCCCCTCCCCAGACTGACTTTGGGCCTCGCCTCTCCAGCCTCGTCCCTGTTCCTGGCTGGATTTTAGGCCTCGCCTCTCCAGCCTCGCCCCCCTCCCCAGGCTGATTTGGGCCTTGCCTCTGCAGCCTCGCCCCTCTGCCAGGGCTGGCTTTGGGCTGTATGTTACCATCTTGAAATGCAGCCTCCTCCTAGAGTGCATCTAGCTCAATGACAGCATTATACAGTATACAGCCTGCCTGTGAATTTCATACATAGGGGCAGGTTTGGAGGGTATGGGGGGCCAATAAGGGTTAAGGTTTAATAAGAAATTACCTCAAATAATTGGGAGGACTTCCAGTTAGCACCATAGTGAAACAGGTGGTGGTCACGGTACACGGTCTGCAGGATGGCCAGGCCTGTGTGCAGGCGCTGGCAGTAAAGCCTGGGGCTCAGGAGCAGCTGGGACAGGCACCGGCGGAGCCGCATAGAAGTCGAGGGAATGCAAGCAGGCCTCTCGATGGCGCCCAATCTGGGGCCCAGTTTCTGAGCTCGGCCGCCGTCCTCAAAGTGGGTTGAGGACTTGCGTGCCCGGTGACTCCGCTGCCTCCCGCGCAGATGAAAAGCGAGGAAGCTTTTTGTCTAACTCGCACGAATGATAACAGACTCAGCACGGCGGTGTGCTAAGAGAAGAGCGTAATCACTCAGGAGGCTCTGCCACCTGGGGAATCGGCCCAGAGGGAATTCGCATTTGAGAGGGGAACACACTCTAAAATATACAAATATATTCAGCAGAAAAGCTGGTGTGGGCACAGAGATGTGTGACCTGATTGTGCGGTTGTGAGCTTTAAAGTTTTTAGGCTCACAGAAGTCAAGGTCGACTTATGTTGACAAATATTTAGTTTGGGCCAGGCATGGGGGAGCCCCTGAACACGCTCTGGCTAAAAAGTGGCCATCCCCTTTTTGTTAGGCTGTTAACTTTGCTCTGGGTAATTCCATATGAAGAAATTGTCAATTATCTATTTAGAACTGATCTGTTGTGTGAAATATTCCATTGGTGATCTTTACCAACAATGCTCTGTGTGTTTATCGGGGAGTTTCTGAATGACAGAAACAGCTAGCACGAAATGCACGTTTCCCATGAGCTCCCATAACGTGAGCTTTGGCTGCTTGTATATAAATTCCCAATGGCCTGAATCATGGGCTACATGCAGTCGATCGCCGCCTCTTCCTATCATGAGGGCACACCAGCTTGGCTTTTCTCTGTACTGCTTAAATCCAGAGAACTCCAGAATAGCACCGTAAGCTTCACCTTGTCACCATGGCACCAAGTGCCTCTGTAGTGGGTCTGCAACAGCACCATAGGTGGGAGGGGCGGGGATAAAACAGCTCTCATGAAGTGTCAGAATGACGGAGACAGGGGGATGCATTTCCACAACAGGCGTTCTTCTGTGCTTCTTCATCCTTTTATGTTAGTCAGACTTTGACTGATTAGGGCAACAATTTTAAACAGGTTTTTAAACAGTCTTTGTGAAGAACTAAAATATACAGTTTAGGTCAATAAAACACATAGATTTCAGTTTCCTGATCTCTGAATGGGATCTTGAGCATGTGTGTGGACACCTGTATTATTATATATACATTATTTCTTGCGATTTGTCATTAGTTTCCTGGTTCGCTTGGGTGGCACCTGCATACATGATCGCCCCCTTACAGTTTGGCTTTGAGAAACCCAATAATATAAACAATAAAAGTCTTTAAGGAGGTACATGAGTAAAAGAGATGTGATACATGCTGTGGAACACATCTGAACCAGTCTGGTCGATAACGGGTCCAGAGGTCCAGAACAGCAGCCTGGTATAGCCTGACGGCAACCATTCCGGGGAGGGGGAGGAGGGGCAGTGTAAATCCATTTCCATGGAAGTAGTGTGACTCCATACTGGTGGGGGGCTCCATTGCGAAGGGGGCCAGAGTGACTACATTGTGAAGGGGGGCAGAGTG
>JABFEB020000020.1:11792443-11833680 GCA_019775895.2 Stomatorhinus ivindoensis | reverse complement strand
ACTTCAACTGCAGACTGAAGCTGTCCATCTGTGAAAGACCAACAGCCAACCCTCAGAGGGCCTTGTTCCACGTGGCTCCTTTCAAGCTGACTTGTCCTGCAGAAGGAAGTTGTCCATCTGTGAAAGACCAACAGCCAACCCTCAGAGGGCCTTGTTCCACGTGGCTCCTTTCAAGCTGACTTGTCCTGCAGAAGGAAGCTGTCCATCTGTAAAAGGGTAACAGCTGGCCCCAATGGGCCTTGTTCCACGTGGCTCCTTTCAAGAAGCACAACCCTTGTCTGAAATGTTTCCATTCTCCTTCTCCTCTCCCTCCCCCTTCCCCTCCCCAATCTCCTCAGATCAAAGCCCAGCTCTGGGTGATGACCAAAGTGAGTTGCCCGAGTAAAGGCCAGCTCACCTCCCTGGATCTTGCTGCTAGCATATGCCATGCACATGGCTGGCACTGAACAAAACACTCACTGTACTTTGCACCGCTGTCGTTTGAAGCCGGTTCAAACACAGCTAACGCAGATTCTGTGAGCAATGTGGAAGCAACCCATTAATGTCGCTCTTTTTCAAAAAAAATTTTTAAAGATGGAAAACGATGTTGGTGCTGGCCAATTCTGCAACTCCCAGAAGAGTTATTTGCATTTGCATTTCGCTGCCACTAACCTTTCGAACCCGAACACTTCATGCAGAGCTGAGATTAACTGTGGCTTTTGAATCTTGGACACATGGTGTGTAAATCAAGCACATGTCCCATGTTTTCTCTTTCTGTGACCACTATTCATTCGGGATGACGCTCATTGGGAAAACCCAAAAATCCCACTTAATATAATAAGGAAAACAGGATTCCAAGGCAACTGATCAATTGAAGGAGAACAAGAACAAACATGCTCGTCTTTCAATAATATGAATAACACAAGCCCACGAAAAAACCAAAATCATTTCCAGCCATTAGTCACACTAGGCAATTAATTCATTCTGAACTGCTTTCTCTTTAATTCTGTGTTCATAGTAGGAAGGAAAGACTTGTGAGAATGATGCATACCAAGTCCAGCATGTTTTTCATTTTTCTAATTGTGAATGTTGGTTCTGAAATGTACAGTCCTGGAGTCTTAAAGATACTCAATATGTAGATCTGTTATTTCTGTTTTTCTTTACCATTGGTTTAGTAAAATTAACATAGCTCACCGTTACTTAACAGGCTTTTTACAGAGACTTCAACATTGTAGGCACCCAAAAAGTGGTAGGAACAGCACAGGATATTTCCCAATAACAAACATAAGCAAAAAATGTTTAGGAAGAATGACAAAACCAAGGATGCAGGGGTCAGACTTACAAATGTTTATTTGGCATGATTTATGTCAAGTGTGCTACACTGTGCTGGAATTTTGTTTGCCCTGAAAGTACAGATGAAAATATCACCCAGGTCTGGCAGCCAGAGAAGCAAAGTAGTCTCTGGACTCACGTTTCGCGAGGTGATGGGTGACCCGCTGCTGTCAGCTCGCTGGAAGGTTGGTGGATCATTGATGTCCCATTGCTCTGCTCTGCACGGCTCTCCCTCCAGAGAAGCCCCCTCACAACACACACATACAGTAACAGACACAGATAATCGCCTGGGGACCTATGCATGCACCTTTTCCACATACTCTCCAAAAGTCCTACACATTCTGCTCATTGCGTTGAAGAGACTCAGCATGCTCACACATCCCACACACCATGCCTTGCATTCACTTCAGACACACTAGCAGTGGCTTACTGAGGCGGATGTGTGTCAGGGGAAGAATGTTCTTTACCCCTAATGAAACCCCCCTATGCTATGAAAAGAGATGTAGCAACACAGAGGGAAAGTGAAATTAAATGGCTGTGATAAGGACAGAGACAGTCACTCGAGAGGCAATGGGGGGGAACATCTCTGATCTGAAATAGGGGAAGCTTCTGTGTAAAGCCGCCCATCTGTGCTGTGCCTTATCAAAGGTAACGAAGAATACTGCTACCAGCGATATCCTGGATCAGAAAGCCCACAGCACTAGCCAGATAAAATTCAACATATGCATCTGTTGACGCTCCCCACAACCCTAGAAAAAGACAGCAGACCTGCCCTTTTTTTACTATTTGGTTATCTTTCAAATCCTTCACACGATTGTTAGCGGCTCTTCAAACAAACCCAGGAATGGTGAGATGGTTTAAACACGCCTGGGTAACTGAAGCCAACGTGACGCCTCCTGTTTAAACAAAAGCCCACTAAGAGTGACAGGCTGCTATGCTGAGCACAGGAAGTCAGAGCCAGCAGCCAGCGGGCTGTCCAGTAACTGATCCGAAATGCCGCTCTTCTCAAAAGCATTCACCGCACGCTAACTGATTTCATTAAGTCACAGATATTAATTAAGGGCAGAGGGGTGTTACTGTTTTTTCTTGCCACATGTAGGAGCTTTCAGACAAAAGAGATGTGTACCCACAACAGGCCAGACCAGTTAATCACAGACAGGGACATATGTCCCTCGCCTCTCTGGCTGCTTGGCAGACAGCAACTGATGTTCTCTTGGCCGCTGGAGGCTGCAGGTCCCCGTGTGCTGACTGACGGATGGTGGAAGGAGGATGTGCTATCAGGAAGCCCCCCTGGAGGTTGGAGTGCAGAAGGACAGGGGTCACCTGAAGGCGGCCACAGGAGGTACCACCTGAGTAGGCAGGCTCAGGATCTGCCGCAGGGCACTGGGGCCAGCTGTGCTCATGCCGGTGTGTCCGGGGTTCATCAATCTCCCCGTGTCCATCGAGATCAACCCCCCCCCCCGCCAAACTGACTGTACGAGAAAACCTGGTGGGGGCACACACCCCCGCCCTCTTCATTACTGGTACTGAAACAGCCTGCAGGGCCGTTCGCTCTGAAACTGCCCTCTGTGAGACTCAAAGGCACACCGCGGCTGTGTCCCGCAACAGCGGCACCCCCCCCCGCCCCACCCCCCCACGTGCACCCGCCACAGCCACAGCTACATGAGTGGAGGGTCTCGCGTATTTTGAGCCTCTTAAGCAGTGCTGTGCAGCACAATGCGCTGCAAAATACAGCGAGAGCGAAGGGATAAAGCCCAACCTGAGCAGCAAATAAACTTCATAAAATGTTCAACAATGTAAAAGCCATTGTTACAGCAATTCTCATATGGTACACAAACAAAGCGTACTTATCACTTTATTGCTCCCCTTTGTCTGCACAACTATAAACAATATCAGCTGGGAAGCTTTCCCTAAGCTCAGATCTGAGCACGTAAGAGGCCCCAGCTGGATGCCTGCCACCAGTTTTAGCGTGATATTTTCTTTGCTACGAACCCGTTGTTTTTTGGACTCAGTATCCAAACCAGCTTAGGAATTGCAGAAACAGATCGTAATTTGAATTTTAAACTCAGGTGGAGCCAAAATATTATGACTCCTCAGGTGCGCAGCATTTATCTTAACCATTCCAATATCAGATGGTCTTTTTTATTTGGATACAAAAGCCTTTGGATGCAACATTAATTTTTTTTCTCTCACCAGTTGTATTAGGTGCAGAAATACCTTCACGAAAGCACCAGAAAACGATGCACACAACACATGAATAGCTGCCTTTATGTAAAGTATGGCAGTGGCTGAGTTATTTGCATCCCAGTTGCGAGTCACAGAGGGATGCATTTGAGGTATTAGAATCCTGTTTTGTGCAGTTCAACAGCCAAGCCATTCAGTTTCAGCTCAGTATGAATAATCATAAGAATATAACTGTAACAAGGGGAATTAAGAATAAAATAAAGGCATTGCTGCATCTGAAATATTTCGGTGTATTTCCTTACAGCCCATCCTGCTTTTTGTAAATTTTATTTCTACTCTTAAGCCATTCTTTGCCTTCAGGGGAAAACATCAACTGTAACAGTTGAACTTGATTGTGGAGTTCTGCATAAGAAACATAAAAAATGGGTAAACCGATATCTCGGGTCATTCTTTTAAGTGAAAGCAGATGTGTTATAATACTGTCATAGAGTGCAGCTGTAAAAATGGCACAGACACAGTTTCTGAGCCTCTGGGTGAGGGTGACCTGAGCTGTGAGCTGGCAAAGATGAACTGATTTTATCAAACAAGGTTTTTGTCATTACATCTAAAAGCTGCATCAACTTTCAGCTGGTGGCATCTGACAGACCCTCCCAGAGACCACAGCTGCTTGCCTGTTACCTACACTCTGATATGCCGTTTAAGTATTTCCCCTTACAAGATGAAGAGTGACAGAATAGCTCTGGGATTATAAGCCTTTTCATGGAATTCATTTATGACACTCAGACGTTAGCCTTTTAATCTGAAGCTTACAGAAAGAACCAAATCTTTAAATTAAAAATAATCAAAAGAAAGATGTATCTTTTAACAAACCGTGCAACATGCAATTAATCAAGCCTCTGCACACATAACTGTTTAAAGTAGGCTATAACATAATAATTCATTTAAATGCAGGGGGGGCGCAGGAGGGGAAAAGGTAAACATTTATGGACAAAGTCACACAGGAAATGTATACAAGTGCTGCAGCAAAACAAGTGCTATACCATGATACGGAAACCACACTGAGGTCCTGCACATCAGAGATGCTTGTTTGCCTCACTTGTTGGAGGGCGGTGAGAGGTGTCAGGGGTAGCGGGTTTATGGAGAGTGGACTGCTTTGCAAAATGAGGATGTTTGGCATGCAAAATTGTCACATTCTTCAATAAACAAAACAGGAACAATAGGCATCAGCTGTGAATGTGCGTGTGTGTGTGGGTTGGCGTCCCATCCTTGGTTGTTCCCTTCCTTGCACTGCAGCCTCTGAGATAGGCTCCAGACCATGAATAGGACAAGTGGTTACAGAAAATGGATGGATGGATGGATGGATGGATGGAAATATCAGATGCTTCCAGCTTAGAATCAGCGAGGAATTCTTACCAATGCAAGGCCTTTGCCTATGCTGTATATTTAAACCTGATTTTAAGTAGTGTCTATGTACAACTACACTCCAAGAAAACAGTACCAGATAGGAAACAGGAACAATATCACAGAAACAGCAACTTTGCAATTAATTATTTCAGTAATGACTCCAGATTATGGATAAAGTGGCTGTGGCTGCTTTTTGCAGGGAGGCTGTGTTATTAACTTCAGAGGCCAGAAATCACACGTTAAGACACTTAGAACGGGGAGTATAAGGTATAGATGGGGGGGGGGAGCTGACATGATAGGGGGGGAGTGAGGAAATTTCATTATCTAGGGTGGATCTCCAGATTGCGTTTATTGTGTGACATGGTGTTTTGTTGTAGAACATTTCATCATTCTTGGACATTGGACAAGATGTAGGAAGGACTTTGGTACTCAAGCATGACAGTAAATGAGAGAAAACCCCCTTTGTTGCAAAATTAGTCATTTTTTGTTAACGCCCTTCCTGTCCCTGCTGTGACTGCTGTAATGATGCAGGTCCCCCCCCCCCCCAAGTTAGTAATTTGAAAAAATTAAATGTGTGAATAAAAATATACTTAAAAATATATTTAACAGAAAATAAATTCAAATATATCACATGCTTAAATATATACATAAAGAATTATAAAATGACACATACTTTTATATATATTTATATATAAAGAAATTAAAAATGTCATATGCTTAAAAAACATAAAAGGAAATGAATAAAATATGTCACAGCTAAAGCTGTTTTTTCCTGGTTTCTAGCAGGCCACAGTCGGAGCTTGCACAGCACTGCATGTTTCTAACAAAGACACGCATGAACGGTACAGATGGATACGGTGGCTGCTTCTCTTGGGTCTAGAGTGCAGGTGGTAGCACATGGTCCCAGCCTGTGTCTGCTCGTGTGGCCCGGAAGCCGGCAGGCGCACACAGCCACTCTCTTTGGCCCTGTGTCCCGACATCGCGGACGTGTGCTTTTGCGGGGCCGTGCAGTCGGACGTGCTCCCTAAAACGCTGACGGGCGTCACCCATAAGGATGAGGAAGGCTGTGGGAGGTGCTGACCGCAGCGATGAGGAGGATCTTCTGTCTCGTCCTGCTCATAAATACATTCACAGCTCACTAGTCTGTTGCCTTCCATCTCCTCGGTTGTTTAAATGAATTTTTATTACATCAAATACACCAAAACCTTTGAGAATATCTGTCACTGAACAGACAGACAAATAGACAAATAAATAAAACAGCATCTAGTATCTCTGGAAAAGCCTCCGTCTCAGTAAAATAATGTCGAAGGTGGTGAGTGTGTGCAGATTGATTTCCTGTGGCACCCTTCATACTGACCCAGTAATGGCTGAATGATTCCCCTATCATAAAGAGCTGTAATGATTTTCATTCAGTCACATTAACAGCAGCCAAAAAAGATCAGGACAAAAGCTTCACACTCAGTCACACAAGTGACTGAAAAATCGCAGATGTGTAAATAACACTTTTTTTTGTTGCAAAATAACACAGGTCTTTTAACCCAACATAATTATTTTGGGCAGGTTGTGTGAAATATAGGCCACTATTCACACATAATGTATCTGTATCAGCAGTTAAAGGAAAGAGATTTATTCAGTAATTAGTATACAAATGACTAGATGCTGTAATGATTTCTATTTTGTCTTTATTAGTAAAAGATTTGTACTTACTCTTTTGGAAAAAAATGTCTTTGATATTTAAAATTGGAGCACATACAATACAAACTTGGTGCTTTCTGAAGTGTGTCAACAGTTCTGCAAGTTGTGTTAACTAAAGAACATTTCAAGAAATGTGACCAAGCAATCGAGGAAAAACCACAACAGTTGCGTTGTCATTTTGGAGCAGCTGAAATCAGCATCGCCAACTTACAGGAACATTTGCCTCGAGTTCCACCCATCATCCACAAATATTCATCCAACAGCATGAGCCTGGAGCTAATCCCAGGCTGCCCTTGAGAGTATTCCAGGCAATTTACAGACATCAATGCACATTTAAATCATTACTGGAGACCCAAAAAAACTTGAAGAACTTGTAGACAGAGGAATGAAATCCACAAGCCCAGAGGTGTGAGGCCACAATGCTGACCCACTGACCTACTTTGCCACCCTGCTTTAAACTCTTAAAAGAACAGAAAATACTGCTTCCTAAAGCCAGCTCCTCATTGAGGTGTAGCTTCTCCCCACATAAACTTGCACTTCCCCTTATGTACAAGGTTGGGTGTTTTATTAGAACAGTTGAGCCTAAGTAAGAGTACAACAGCATCGACCCATTCTGGGACTAAAACCAGCTGCTGTCATGCTTTAACTTAAAACTACTTCACCAGCTGGTGTCCAGTCTCATAATAAAACATCATGAACGTAATGTAAGAACTGTTCTAGGATGTTGGGTCCAGGTTGCTAAAGTAAGGAGCATTCATAAAACACTTGCGCTCACAAACAAACAAATGACTTCCACAAATAAATGACATACACAAACAAATTTTATACACGAACAAATGACATACACAAACAAATGACATACATGAATAAATAACATACACAAACAAATATTATACACGAACAAATGACATACATAAACAAATGTTATACACGAAAAAATGACATGCATAAACAAATGTTACACGAACAAATGACATACATAAACAAATGTAATACACTTAGACAGCATGCATGAGTGTTTGCATGTGTGAAATTATAATCAATCTGCAAAGGGAACATATCATAGTTCTATTATTGAATAGTTTAACCCTAAACTGGAGTCCTCTTAGCAGGCAAAGACCATGTGACACAGGGGATTTCAAACAACTGTTGTTGTTTACATTTGAGCAACTGCATAGTAATGGTCCAAAAACTCTCAAGCTATAATGATTTCTATTTTGTCTTTATTAGTAAAAGATTCATACTTACACTTTTTAAAAGGTTTTGAGAAAAACAAAATAAAATGTGGCACTCAGGCTAGCACTCAAAGTGTAAATTATTCACTGCTGATTAAAACATTAAGTTTAACCTTTCATAATGCTTAGCAGCACTGCCAGTCGATTAGTAAAAAAATTCTGCCTCAGCTAGGTGAGGTATCCACTTTCAGCTCTAGAAATGAATATCTAGGTAAAAAGCTTTCTACACATATGATACATCTGTACAGGGGTATATTGTCATTTTATGATCATCTTGTTAAATGTGAGCTCCATATTTGAGCACATGGGGGGGGGGGTCCTTATCATCAGGCATAAAAAAAACATATTCTCTGTGTAGGCTATGGCAGGAGCCCACCTTCATCCTCACTAAGCTCCTCTCTTTCTCTTTGGGCCGCTGTTCGCCAGCTACGTCTCAACCATGCAAACTCACAGGGGGCCTATTTTATGTGTCACTGAGATCTGACTGTGATCTGAGCCTTTAAGCAATTAGAACAGACACAGATGCAGTGCTGACTCCTCAGTAGCTGCTTCCTGTTGTTATCTGGTGATTTAACTGCATTTAGTTAACTGCTGTTTGCCTGACTTGTATGATTCAGCCCCCTGCACTGATAAGTGCTCAAAGATCCATACGTATATATTTGATATATAATTCTCCCATCTCTCGCTTACACGTTAATGACCTTTATAATAAAAAGATGCTTAAGCACAGCGTAGTTCTTAACTAAGTGCCATTTGCTAACCGCTGTGTATTTCTGGCACTTCAGAGAATATCTCCAATGACCAGGCTGGTCCTGCCATCACACAAGTGTCAGCTGATGGACCCTGATTTGTCACTGGGGGGGGCTGGGGGACTGCCTTTAGACCCTCGAGCTGTGTGTTGCCAACTGGGGCAGAACCTCAAGACCCCCTCAGACCTCGAGACAACCCTTGCTGTGCACCTCAGACTTAACACACCGTCTGGGGCCTGACTTGCCCTGAGGTCCTCTGTCAGGCAGTCTGTTTTTAACCCTGCGGCAGGGGAGACTAATGAAATCGAGTGACTGGAGCAAGCTGGAGGGTAGATGGGCTGCGGGTGAGGGTGGGGGGGGGGGGGGGTGGCGAGGCCGCCGTCTCCCTGGCCACCAGCCGCGAAAACAACGTGGGCCTTGCTGGATGCCTGCCCTGCGTTCCAGGGCCAGTTGGGTAGAGCATATTTTTACTTGCCGTTACTAAATTAGGAAACCAGAAGCCCAGAGTAGGAGGCTGCCAGAGGAGGACTTTGGGTCTGGCAGGGGGTACTGCTGGAGATTCGTTTGCAGAGGGCTGGTGCCAGCCCAGCCAGGGTCATTAAGAGCCACTCAGACCCGAAAATAGAAGCAAGACAGGGACGGGGGCCAAGCTGGGCCCTGGACTCCCAGCTAAAGGCCCAAGGGACAAACATGCAAACAAACAGCTTTTTATGGGCTGCCAGAGTCAATAGGAAGCTGCTATAATAAGCTACTTTATACTGCTTTGGCAAACAAGGTGTATGCAGTGCGGGGCTTATAGCATCCCGTCTACCTGCTTTAAATAGACCTCCGTGGGCCCTCTATTGAGCTGGCCCTTTGTGCGTTCATGCCAGGATGGCACCGCTGTTTGCTGTTTGTTTGCTGCGCGGCTGATGCACTAACAGAGTCTGCACGCAGATCAATGGGGAGAACACAGCTGCCCCTTTGACGGGCTCGCCGTGCTGCTGGGGGCTCGACTGGCGGGGGAACTTCGTTCGAGGGCATGCTGTGATAGACACAATGAAGGCCTTGCTAGGCTGAGGACCTGGGTGGAAGGAATCCTAGCTGACCTTTGGGAAACCACTGGTGCCTTCACCTACCAATCTCTCCAGGGTGCTCCTCTGTGGACTGAGCAGCCTCTACTCAAAAGAATGCTGACAACCGCAGACAGAACTGACTTACAAAAGTTCAGTAGAACCATCTATTCTTTGCTTTTGTGGGAAGGTGTAAATGAAGGTGCAAAATTTACTTGTGGTTAAGGTGTGAGTAATGAGCAGTGCCTCTCTCTTCTGCCTTGGATGGTTTTTGTCAGCTACCTCCTACGGCAGGGGGACAGATTATATGCTAACTGGCCCCAGTGCTTGGAACACAAAATAATTAGATAAATTTGCAGTGGAGTTTTTGTTCGGCCCTCACCTGTAACATCTCCTTTCACACAGTCGCAATGACAAGAACGTCTATGTTGATTGTTGGATTACGTGGGATTGAAGCTACAAATGTTACTATACTAAAAAACTGAAAAATAGTATACTGAAAAACAGAAGTAGGAATTGCTGAGGTTGTAGATGGAGAAACATAATAAAAAGATTTGTGTTGTGGTTATGATCTGCAAATTTCATTTGAAATATTACAGCATCATGTCCAGATGTAAGATTCAGTTGTAAGAGTTACATAACTCAGTTATGATACATAGTTTGTCTTTTTTGCTGTTTTATTCCCAAAGAAAGAAATATTCCAACAATGAATGATGTTTCTGTCGCCATTAGCTGGGATATTGGTCACTTATAACTCAAATAAGATGAATGCTTTAGTTTAACCCAGACAGAGACAGAATAGCATTATTTTAATGTTAGTCTGATGCTAGCTTGCTATCAAATGGATGGCGTGGTATATTGGTTTAGTCCTACTGTCTCCAGTGAATGCTGTCTACGCTATTCCTTTTTACTCACAAGGAGAAACAGAAAAAAGTCCATCAGATCGCTACAGCAATTCATTGCTTCTTGCTTCTTCTGACTACGCCCACAATGTGTAAAAATCTACTTCGAACACTTCCTCAATGGCTAGGTGCACTGCTTCAAGACATTTGAACATAAAACTGGAGGTTGATACTAGTTAAATAACTTTCTGGAGAAGGTGTTATAGATAATTCCTTAGTGACACCTGCTGGACAACATAGTAAAGTACTCTACCCAAATAGGAGCCAGTTATGTAACCAACGGAAAGTGGGTTAACCCTGATTTGCAGTGCACAGTAATCCCACCCACATCTTTTTTCCTATTACTAGCCTTTGGGTTACAAGCAAGTGTTCTTACCCAGAGTGTTACCTGTTCCTCAATTTAGATACCGTTGGAGTGTAACGAATGCACTTTATCCATCCATTTTCCAACTGTTCATCCAGTACAGGATCATGGTACCTGCAGGTCTGGAGTCTATTCCAGGATTGGCCACATCTTTGGACTGTGGCAGGAAACTCACATCAGGCAGAATACACTAACTCCACACACACTGGTAGAGCCCAGAACTCTGCAGAGGTGGTGTGATTGTGCTAGCCACTGAACCGTAAATATAGTCAGTGATGTATGCAATTAGAAAAATAAACAGAGTACCAATGATCCATTCATCCATCATAGGTTAGGGTCATAAGGGATGTCAGTGATAAAAATGCCAATAAATGATTTCCACTTCATAGGCAAAAAAGGTTTCATTAAAAATTTCAGATGGAAATCCGTTGCTCCGGCTTAGGACAAAAATATAGCAGTTTACATATCTTCTGATTGTTATCCAAAAGACTATGGCCTAAAACATCTAAGCTACACAGAAACTTTAATGAGGACTGTTATATCTTGCTGAGTATCCAACACCCCTAGCAGACTGATGATTTCATTCATAATTACAACAGAAATCATGAAGGTAGATCTTATCCTTTAAAGCGTTCCACCTGGACTCTGCTCCTAGCAGAGAGCACAAACACAGGGTCGCGGAGCAGTATGAGAATAAACGCGAGGTGCATGAAATGTGCTTGACGTTGTGTTTTTTTCACTCTTGGGAAAGGAACAATTTTCCTAATTCGACCGACCGCTAGCAGATAAAACATAGCGGGTAGTGAGGACAAGTGTCGCCATCACTCCGACAGTAACTGTAGTGAAATTATCAAAGGATCTAGCTCAAGACTTGATCTGAAGTTTTGGTGATAAGCCGTACTAGTCGACTCGTGTGCGTTCACCTAATAACAATAATAAAAACCACTGATTTAGTTTTATTATTTTAGTAAAATAATAAATATGTGCATTTTTCAATTTCGACTCACAGGCTGTGTGGGTTGCAATATTTACTATTTATAAATCCCAGTATAATTTGTGAAAGGAGAACAGATATTTATCTCAATGAAAGAAATCAGTGCATGACTCGGCGGAACCAACTGCAATACTAAAGAGAAGCATAGCAGTCGTTTTTCACCGCTCCTTTAACAGCCATTCATTACCCAGAATCCTCAGCAGCAAGCGGAAGTGACGACGAGCTTTTGTAGCCTGGCGCCGGCGTCTCGCCGTTTGTTACGTTTGGAAGTGAAACAAAAACAGATGCTCTTCTGTCATTAGCTGAAGTTTAGTTAGTTCCTTTTGTCAGACGGTTCCAGTGTTAGTTAGTTGCTTGATAAGTGGAATGGCAACAGAGGATCTAGTTTTCTGTACTACTCATCCTTACTTGAGTTGAAAGATGAACGCTGACGTCAGGTCAACAAAATATTTTGATAGCGTTTCGGTCGAATGTGCAATACCGTAAGATATGGTTCAGTTACTTTTAAAGGGCTTCATTAGTACATAAATGGATAATTTCTTTGCTAATACATGAGAAGTATTCATTGGTGTTTTATACCATGTAAAATTAAACTACACTGTACACAAAGGTTTTGATGAGAAATGTTTGAATTTGGGGGGATATATTGAGTTGCTCAAGAAGAAAATAATTCTGAATTTTCATGTTTTTGCAATTTATGTAAAGTTTGCCCACCGTTTTAACTGTTTTGTGGCATTTGTGGGTCCTGATTTTTTGTTGATCATGAAATAAAGGAAATTTAATAGACTTTGATGACTATGATTGTAATTATTGCAGAAGTTCTGCCTGTGGCAGGAGCTACAATGCTGGTTCTGAATGCCCCACGTTATGGTGTGAGAAAGGACAGGGGGCCCAGAGCCCCAGCAGAGATGCTGAGAGTATAGCAGACATCAGGATTGGTCCTGAAGAGAAGCTGTCCCAATGGCAGACTGAAGCGCAAGCTCTGGAAGACAGTCACCAGGTATTTTGTCAGTGTGTGTGTGTATTTATATGCAATATTAACATACATCCATATTCTATCACCAAATATCCAGGCATCACTTACTGGCATGGCAGCCATTTGTAATTGTGCAGTGTATTTGGCAGCCTAAATACAATGCAAATTAAATGTTATGGGAAATGAAGCGAACAAAGTTTGAGACTACAGATGTGAGTGTCTGAACTCAAACCGATCAAAATATTCTTTTATAATTCCTTTGCATGAAGTTCTGGGTTTTAAAAATGAAATTCTGCTTGTGTTGAATTTCTTGTTTTGGATTCATATGTGCTCAGATGTTACCCTGTATTGGATGTGACTTACACCTAAAACAACAGGAGATGTGACTTACAGTCCACATGAATGAGAGGGATGTCCCTCCCTGAAGTGAGGGAAGAGCTTGTGGTTTCTGT
This sequence comes from Stomatorhinus ivindoensis, assembly GCA_019775895.2. NCBI lineage: Eukaryota > Metazoa > Chordata > Actinopteri > Osteoglossiformes > Mormyridae > Stomatorhinus > Stomatorhinus ivindoensis. The sequence continues at coordinate 11,820,362 of JABFEB020000020.1, read as the reverse complement.
TCTAGATTGATGCGTGCATCCAGGCCCAGGTGCGCTGCGTAGCCCTAGCGAGGCTGGTATACGGAGACAGCCACCTGAAATTGGCTCAGGCCCATGCCAGACTGGCCCAGTGTTACCTGAAGTTGAAAGGTAAGACCTTTCTATGATGTTTTGTGTTCATTTGTCAAAGCTAATACATATGCAAGGGTTGTTTCAGCAATTTGTGTCTGAATGTCTCATCTGTATTAACAATTGACCAAGTGTGTCAGTCATCCATAGTCAAAATAATTTTGGGGAATTAAAAAAATAAATGTCCACCAAGTCGCGGCCTGTGTCTCCACCATGGCACCAATGCAGGCTGGCCACTGCAGGCTCAGGAGCACGCTGCGAAGGCCCAGGCCGTCATCCCGTTCTCTTCCCCTGAAGCAGCAGGCAAGGAGAAGGCAGAGGTGCAGCAAAGTTACTTTACCGTATATTACACTCAGGGAAAATCAGCCCTCCTTCTAGGCAAATATCCTTTGAATGAACTCAGACGAATTTAAATATGTGAAGAGCACTAGCTTCAACTCGGACATTTTTTTTGCTTCAAATTTGTGAGAAAAATCAGGAGAGCTAAGGGTTTGATATAAGATGATGTGCAGCGGTGGTGGTGGTTATCGACAGTGAAGTTTGCATGGTGTGACAGCATTGGACTCATTGTTCAAAAGTGCATAAACGAAATTGACACTGTTTCTAAATAGTGTTCTGCAAGCTACTGAATGTCTAGTTACTAGTAGCTTGTGGGTGACACATTGTCAACCCCATTGTTTGGTAAAAATATCAATGTACTAAAGAAGGGTAATTAAGGATCTGTTTAGTAAATCAGCTGAAATCCTTGACTGCCTTTCATGCTGGAGGAGGCCAAGGTTAATTTGGAAAAAGCAGACTTGGTTTTTGGAGAGCTCCAGCAGGTGGAAGGCAACAGGAAGCAAACAGAGTTTGACATCGCCACAACCTTATCCAGGTAATACACTAGTTACAGTAGACATTCATAATGCTCTGTCATCATTTATAATGCTTTGCCATCATTTATGTGTATGTTTTCGCATTTCATTTGAGATAATGTTGTGTAGGAGGTTCCAGGATGATAATGTTTTGTAGGAGGTTCCAGGATAAATAAATAAACCTTTAAATCACATTGACTGAAGACAGGTTATGAACTGATAACCCAGAATTTTAACGTGTCTCTCATCATTTACTTGAGGAATATTTGATTGGGTACCATATTACACATCTCTCCATCGTGTGGCCACAAGGTGGCACCCCGTCATCAAAAATTGATCAAACATTTCTCACATACACATCTATCCACATTATATATTTTTTATAAAATACAGAAATCAGAGCTTTAATTTAAGAGTAAATTGGTTCTGCTTTACACTGCTTAGACTTCATTTCCAAAAAAGTTGGGACTCTGAATAACATAAAAACAGAATGCAATGATTTATAAATCTGTTTAATTGAAAATAGAACAATGACAACATATTAAACGTTGAATGGCTGGGAGGGGCATGTTTACCACTGTGTTGCATCACCTCTTCTTTTAACAACACTAAACTTTTGGGAACTGAGGGGACCAGTTGCTGGAGTTTGGAAAGTGAAATGTTGTCCCATTCATGCCTGAAAAAGGATTTCAACTACTCAACAGTTTGATGGCAGCATGTGTTGCATCAAAACCTGTATATATCCCTCAGCATTAATGGTGCCTTCCCAGATGTGCAAGCTATGCAAGCCATGGGCACTAATGCAGGCCCATAGCATCACAGAAGCTGGCTTTTGAACTGTCCACTGATAGCAATCTGTTTGGTCCCTCTTCTGGAGGACATGATGTCCATGATTTCCAAAAAGAATTTGAAGTTTTGATTCGTCACACCACAGGACAGATTTCCATCTTAAATGAGCTTGGGCCAACTCAGCGATGTTTCTGGATCATATATAGAGTTTTTCTTTGCATGGTAGAGTTTCATCCTGCATGCATTCACAGACAATGGTTTTCACAAGTGTTCCTTAGCGCATGCATTGATTTCTAGTATAGAACCGTGTCTGTTTTTAATGCAGTGCCGCCTGATGACCTTAAGATCACCACTATTCAGTATTGGTTTTCGGCCTTGTCCCTTGCATACAGAGATTTCTCCAGATTCCGCATTTTAATAAAAATGACAACTCTTTTAAAGTGAAATACACTAACAGCCACTATCGGTATAGTACTAAGAGCTGCACCAAAAAGAAAACTAAACACTCATTTGACACTCACAGTTACACGCTAACGAATCATGTTCCACAGTAAACATTACACAGTTACAACATTTACAATTAACATAAATAGACATTAACATACACCATTTAAAGATGTGCACAGTGTGGTACAAAGCATACCATCTACTGATCAACCCCACGGTGTCACATTATATCAGCCAAAATGTGAAGCACGTAGCTGTCAGTATCACATAGACACAGGAGGGAGCAGGCAAAGGTGTTGTGGGGATGGCAGGGGTGAGAGTTTTTTTCTGTCTTTTTTCCACTTTTGCTCTCGAAGCCCACGTGGAGAAGGAGTGAATGCCTTCATCTTCATAAAGTTTCAGGACATTGCAGACTGTTCAGTGGGCCTCTCTGGGCCTATGACAAGCCAGGCCAGGTGCCAAGGGCATGAAGCTGTAATTATTTTCAGGAAAATATGAAGTGGTAACAGAAAAACAATTTCCAGGGGAAAAAAAAAGTGATTGATTTCTCGGAACCTGTTAAGATGGATAGGGGTATAACCTAACCCATCCATTGGGTCATCCACTAAGAATAACTGCTTATGGGTGAAGTGACCTTGGACAAGAGCGGTTCACATGTTAATTTCCAAGTCATTAACAAAGCTAGTGTGAATGTGGAGAGAATGTGATGGAGATCCTGCCTGGGATTTAAACCCAGGCAAAGCTGTAGGTTTCCTGCTGCACTGCTTCATAAATGGTGGCGGGGTGCCGCTACCAAAACATTACCTCATGGCCAAAAGGATGTGGACATACTTTGGAATTTATGAGGTCAGCTGTCTCACCCACATTGTATAATCAAGTGTACAACTATCTGCTCTTCGTAGATGTACATGATAGTAATATGGATTGTAGAGGAGCTCAGTGATTTTCAGCATGGAATAAGATTACAGATGGCAACATTCCAAAAGGTTAGCCCTGCTAGGGCTGTCCCGGTAAATTGTAAGGGCTCTTATAGTACAGTGGAAATGTCTAGGCATAGCTTCAGCTTAGCCCCACACGAGATCACCATATGCAATGCCAAGCATCACTTGGATCGAGAAAGAATGCCATCATTGTGTTGTGCAGCAGTGGACGCATGTTCTTTAGAGTGATGAGTAATGCCTTGCTGTTTGCCATTTGGCAGATGACCTCTGTCCTGTTGAGCAGCATTGGGGCGAATTGGAAAGGCCACTGTGGGGCAGGTCCAATCAGATGGTGTCAGTGTCGAACCTTACTAATGCTTTTGTGGCTGAATGGAAGCAAATCCCTGCAGCTACGTTACAAAAGTAAAGGGGGAACCAGCTTCACATTAGTGCCCATGGCTTTGGAATGAGAAGTTCAGCCATCACGTATGGGTATGACGTGTTGGTGTCCACATGCATTTGCCCATTTAGTATATCTATAACTGCCTGAGTGCCATAGTGCTGTGTAGACTTCCGAGGGGAATGCATCTCTCTGGGAACATCATCAATATCAGTTGTGCTGTCTCTGATCATTTCTGGCCCAGTCCACCACCAGTGCTCTCATTGTGTCTCATATCCTGCCATGTGCTTGCTCTTATCTACATCTATGGCAGATGCCCTTAGCCAGAGCAACTTATATAAGTGATTAGAAGTCTCAGTGAATATATTCTGATACTGGTTGAATAGAACCCAGCTAAGAATACTGTCACATTTTTAAAATAAGAGAATAATCCTGAAAGTGCTAATCCAAGTACATCCAGAAGAGGTAGGTTTTTAGTCTTAGTTTGAAGACACCCAATGACTCAGCTGTTCGGACATCTAGTTGAAGTTCATTCCATCATATAGGAGCCAAAACAGAGATGAGTCTCTAAATGCATGTCTTTCTTGCCCCTTGAGAGATGAGGGGACCAGTCTAAAGGTGCTGGAGGATTGAAGAGAGCTTGGTGCAGTGTGGGGTGTGATAAGTTCTTTTAGGTAGGAGGGTGCTGGTCCATTTTTGGCTTTGTAGGGGAGCATCAGTGTTTTGAGTCTGATACGGACATCTGCAGGAAGCCAGTGGAAGAAGTGTAGCAATGGTGTGGTTTGGGAGAACTAGGAAAGATTGAAAATGGGTCTAGCAGCTGCATTCTGCATCAGTTGCAGAGTATGAATGGTGCTCAGAGGCAGACCTGCTAGGAGTGAATTACAGTAGTCTCGAGATGACAAGAGATTGAACAAGTACCCGTGTGGCCAGTGTGGAAAGAAATGGACGAACCCTTCTGACGTTGAAGAGGAGAAATCTACATGAGCAGGATAGATTTACAATGTGAGCAGAAAAGGACAGGTGGTTGTCCATAGTTACCCCATGGTTGTGAGCGGTGACCAAAGGAGAAATCAGAGAGTTGTCCAGGGAGATCACAAGATCCTGGTGAAGGGATGGCTCAGCTGGGATAAATAGCAGCTCAGTTTTTCTGAGATTCAGAGTTTCAGCTGATGAGCTGTCAGACATGCAGACATCAGAGTGGAGACTCGAGTATGAGAGGGAGGAAAAGAAAGGATAAGTTGGGTATTGTCTGCATAGCAGTGAAATGAGAACCTATGTGAGGATCTGACCTCACCAAGAGATCTAGTATAGAGGGAGAACAGAAGAGGACCAAGAACTGAGCCCTGAAGGACACCAGTGGAGAGTCTGCATGGAGTAGATGTGGATCCCTACCTAGTCTGCTGTACAATGGCTCTTTTGACTTGACCTGCAGCATGTGTTTGTGGCCAGTCTGCATGCGCTTTTGAAGAGCAGGGGAAAATGTTGACATGTAAAACTGTGTAAAATGTGTCTTTGTTCTAAAGTGGCTGTGACATGGCACCACTTGACGGTGCTAATTATTATCTTTTGTTGAAGCCTATGGGCAGATGAAGAAGTAGAATGCAGGTTCAAGTTCCAGATGGAAATTTTCCATCTAGCTGCATTATTTTAAAGTGGCTGCTTTGGTGAAAGTGAGTAATGTTGGTGCGGTGGTCATTTTGTGTTAGCTTTGTCTTTAGGTAGCATGACCAAATGACATCTTAGATTGCTGTAGTCTGGTAAATTGGTGTGTGGCTCTGTAGGTTAGGACCCAAGCTTATCGCTGACATGTAGTTCAGGAGACGAATGCCATTTGCCTTTGTTAGAGGAGTAATAGTATGTTTGTCCTGCAGTCTTTCACATGCTGTACTTGTACAAAGAAGCACCAATTCACTGAGCCAAGATAAATCGCAACTTATACTATTTTTACAGTAAACTATGAGTGACTTCATTTTGTGGAATTTTCAGCAGTACCTTGGATAGACATGGTTTTAACTGGGACTAACAATGAGCCCTTATGGGCAAACTGGCTGCTTTGCCTGCTGAAGCAGCTCTGTTGTTTCTGTAGTGGGTCCAGCCCTTGATGTGTTCCAGCATCGGTGCGCGACAAGTGGTGCTAGTGGTATGCGAGTGGATTCTGGCCTCTTCCTGCCTAATAAATTCACTCCGCCAGCACTGCAGTACCCGAGTCTTGTGTAACTTCATGGTTATGTTGCTATGGCACATTAATGTGGTTATGGGATCAAAGCCCTGGCTGCATGTTTTCATTCAGGGTACACTTCTGCTAGCTTCAGGCACACTGAGAGGATGCACGCCGCTGAGCAGCTGAGAGTGGTTGTGTTGTTGTCATGGCGAGACATGGCCCAGGCAGGAAAAAAGGATGACGACCAACTTGCCGCTCCTAGCCTAAGGGGTTTATTAACAAATTAGAGCACAACGGGGTAAGTACAAAAAGAAAAGTACCATGAGGGGTCAAACGGGGAAAACAATACCTAGGAATAAACAAAAGTATGGAATAAACACTACTAGAGAACCAAGAGAACACAGGAAGCAGGACTAGGCAAAAAACAAATAACACACAGTAACAAGCACTCTGAACACTGACACAACTATAGTACCAGAATAAGCACTTAAATACCCACAGAAACTCAGGACAACCAAGGGACAGATGTAAACCATAATCAAATTAACCAGTCACAAAAGGAGCCAGACAATGAGCAATTGGAGGAACAATTAAGAAGGTCAGAACCAGGGAATACTGCAAACACTAAAGCTAGAAAACACTGACCAACATCCTGGGAAATCAATAGGATAATTAACAGAACCAAATAATACAAACAAGACCAGAAGTGAACAGGACACAAGCAGAATAAACCTATAACCGGGAAACCAGTAGGAAACAAGAAAGACTGGGTAGCAGAACTAATAAATATAAATAGACAGATGAGGCCAGTCTTAAACCCACAACCAGAGAGTTAATAGTTATGTTGTGCATTCAACCCCCTGAACCATATACCAGCCTGAGAAACAGGGAAGACACCCTAGGGACTTAGGACTAAGTCAGCGGAGGGAACGGGATTGCCAGCGACACCTGTTGGCCAAACGGAGACTGATCTGAACACTGGACAGAGATGGACTATGCGACAGAGTGGGAGAAAGGTGGAATGACCAGCAATGACTGCTGGCCAAATGGGCAGGTCAGAGAGGGTGGTGACAGATGCTGATCCTGACAGTACCCAGAGACATTTCCATAAAATGCACAGCCATTTGGTTCATCTGTGAAAGCTGAACAAGGAGAATCCCATGTCCAGAAAGACAAACAGAGAAGCCATTTTCAGAGCATCCGTATGGATTCAGTATAGTGTTGATGACTGTATGAATAGCACACAGCCTGCAACAAATTACATTAAAAACACCTCTTTAAACCTGGTAGTTTAATATATAGGATAATAGTGTTTGTGCTTTATATACTTTCTATATCTGTATGTCTTCTGACTGTGTCACTTGACAGTGTTTCCTGTCTAGTTTGTTCTTCAGCTGCTCCACCTTATCAGGGGTGGGGTTGAATTTGGGGTGCTTTGGGCAGCTGTTCTCCATGTGGGTGAGTCAGCTGCTCTGAAGGCATTGTGTTATAATCTAAAGGTCAGGAAGCTGGTCACAGCTCAGGTGTCGGCAGTGGTCCGAAATGCCATGGATGTCAAACTGCAAGTGCAGCCTTTCCCGGCTGAGGCAGTATTCAGTGTGAATGCAAGGAAGCCGCTAGCCTTGTAGTAAGGCACAGTAAATGTGTCTGATAGCTAGTCGATGAGAAGATTAAGCGAGATTATACTGTTAGACAATTTTCCAGCCATGTAATTTTTTGTATTTTCTGCCACAGTAAACTAGGAAGTTTGTGGAGGTTTGTAGTCAGTCTGTAAGCATGAAAGAGATACGATTTCATTTATTCATAAATCCTGAAAGATGATGGATACATTCATACTACTTTGTGACCGTTGACAATCTTCTCTGCCAATTGGAGCTTCTCCAGAGCCCTCTGCCAGCAGCAGCAGGCTGTCAGCTGGTAAACAGACCGGCTCATGTTAGACTGACAAGGCAGAAGCCTCAGGACTCCTGTGGTCAGGCTCAGGTCCAGACATCAGTCCTGGCAAGCAAAGATTTAGACTGGAATTATGGTCCAAACCCAAGTTGAAGTTTAGGTGTAGGCTTAAACTTTACTAACAGTTGCACTGGGATGTTCTCTGCTCTAGATTATACCGGCATCAGGGCTGCCAAAGTAAAGCTCTTTGCCAGTGTGAGCGAGCACTGAAGCTTCACGAGGGACCCCACGAAGCCTGTGCTGTCTACAAGGACATGGCCTCCATTGTGGAAGAGCAGGGCCATCCCAACGCAGCGGTGCAGTACCTATTAAAGGCGAGGCATCAGAGTGCTCATGCATGAGATCCTCTAAACCGGTAGAAGCGTGTTGTCAGCCGGGCATTCACCCTGCAGTCACCAGCTGTATTACTGACTCTTCCTGCAGGCGTACTCCCTGGTCCAGGAGGTGATCCCGGGTGAACTGGAGGAGGCTGACATATGTTACCGTCTAGCTGTGGCCTACTCTAAGTCCCAGGACCCCAAGTACCTTGGTAGGTTCCTTTAGAATATGCTCCAGTTTGTGAGGTGCAAATCGGGATGATTCTATGTGCATGGATCTGAATGTAGAAAGGATATAAGAAAGGATTTTCTGTGATAGATCTCTATGTTATCCTGTTATGCACAGCCAAAACCTCTAGATGGCATCCAAAAATGCCCCATAGCTGAGATGAAAGTTTAATGTTCAAACTGATGATAAGCTTACAAAGGAATAATAGTATTAGTGGCATTTGCATGAAATGACAACAGGCACATGCTGGTCTCCTGAGGAGGGAGGCGAGGTGTTTGATTAATGTCTCTTTGACTCTACAGACAGAGCTGCCTCATTCTTCCAGCAGAGCCTGAGTATCTACAGCAGGTGTCTAAGACCAGAGGACCCCCGGACGCTCTCAGTGCAGGACAAGTACTGTCAGGTCCTTCTCCTCAGCGGCCAGCAGGAGGTCTGCGTGCGCGCTGGGCCACACATCGTCCACGTGTTCTGTCGGGGATTGTGGAACCAGTTCTTAGCAATCGCATAACTAAACATGCGGTACCACCTTTTACAGATATTTCTCTGGGTGCTTAATGTATATTTCTCAAAAAAAGTATAAATTTGAATATTTACAAATGGACCTTAACTGCTTGTCTGGCGCATTGTTGGCTGACTACATATAAACACGAGATGTGATATATTGACAACTTTTCATATTAAGACTAGTCTAGGCATCACGTAAATGAATGACGATAAAGTCCATTTAAACTGGGGTACTCCAAACTAAGCAGAGAAGTGGGCCTGTATCATGAAGCCTGATTTCTTGCTTAGTTTAACTTGTCAGATTTCATGTAGCCTAGTTTAATGGACTTTGTCTTCATTCTCTTTAGCCCAGACTACCTTAAATACGACACGTTATCCGGTTAAATAAGAAATCCTGCTTTGGCTCCTGGTTACTTTCCTTTATTTTCTGGGTTTTGATTGACAGAACTATAGACCAATAAAGAGCTGAGACCCTCCTTCCTAGACCTAGGTAAATGGTGGCGTGTTTGTAGTCGTAAAGTGGAATAGGATTCCTCTGACAAAAACACTTAAATCTCGCAAATGGAATATCACTGGCAGAAAACTTATTCCATAGATTCTGCAGAATACAATGATCTCCATTTGGGTAAGTCCTGAATATCCCCAGGGAATCACTTCAGACTAGTGGAACTAAATTGCTAAATGAATTGTAGTTCTCTAGCTAGTTTCAGAGCCCTAAACCAAACCAAAGCTAAATTCATATGAAAAAGTTAGTGGTTAGCGATTATCATTAACTTCTGCTATTTTTTTTTTGTGGTTTATCAGTTTAGTATTACCCAATTAAACTGTCGAGTTAGTGGATTAGTGGTTATCAAACTTTATGGTTGGCTGTGCCCACCCCTGAGTTCATGGTATCTAATTATTTCTTCTGACAAGAAATCTGTGCTTGACTCAACTTGCCCTGTGTTTCCAGAAGGCTATGAAAATCCTGAAGGAGTCCGTGTCCTTGAAGAAGAGCACATTTGGGGACCTGAGTACCGAGGTGGCTGATAGCCTGCAGTTGATTGGTGGAGTGCAGATGACACAAGGAGAAATGATGCAGGCCTACAGAACCATGAGCAAGGTAAGACGGACACAGTGAGCCGACCCATGCCGACATTCCCAAGCGAATGCAGTGTTGTAGAAATGAGATCCAGCAGCAGTTTCCTAAACACAGGGATACTCCCGGGCCAGCAAGCTTCTGCATACGAGTGTGTGTTCTTACCCATTGTTATACCTTCTCGTCTAGAGGCACAGTGTCTCTCTCATCCCATTAATACTGTTTCTCAGATCTGCTAGTTTTGGGGTAACAAAGGTAGGGTCCCACTTTAGGATAGTCAGTAGTGATACTTGACTGATGGAAAAGTTGAGACCATGCTGCAGAGGTACTTTGGAGAGCTCATCTGGAAATCTGGAGATGTAGTGACTTCATGTTTCCAGCATTTCATGGTGTTGCATGGATAACATCAGGCCTGAGCAGAGAGCTGTTCATCCTGAAAGATGCTATATTAACCATGTCTCCAAGGCCCAGCAGCTGCAGAGCTCTGTGCTAATCCTGGCCTCCCCCACTCCCCCAAGTGAAAATATCACTGTGACATTGTGCTTTTTTTGGGAGGCACTCAGACAGCTTGGCTACCTGATTTTAGCAGAGCTGGAGACTTCACTAAGTGCTGTCAATGATAAATACAATGACCCCAATTATAAAAAATCACCCCAGCTAATTTGGATTTGTAACCAACCCAAATTTGAGAACCAGAAGAGATTAAATAGTTACAGTATTAGATCATTTCTTCCACATGTTTTTATCAGTATTATTTTAGGGGAAATAATAATTTAAAGTCAGTAACTGTCTTTCATTTGTTCCAATCATTAAATTGTGTGTCTGTTTTAAGGATTATATAGATTATTTTGTCCACCTGAATAATATCCATCCATATATCCCACCCACCGTAAAGCACAGCCATTCAGAAATTAAACAAGAGTTCATTTTTATCTTTTAGTAATGTGTAATATGTGAAGGACATATACAATTTTATATAGTGGTTAGAATCTGACACTGGGCCATGTGAATTTCCAGAATAATTACACACAAAATGAGCACCATAGTACTTTTACTGTGGAATCATCGGTGCAGTAATCAAATGGCTTGTTGCTATGTTTTTGTGTTTGTGCCGTATCCAAGTATTGCACGATGAATCAGAGCTCGCACGTCTTGTGCTATACCGAGCCAATAACCTTTGTAGGTCCCCTCAGATGGGGGCAGGGTAGTGATAGTGTCCTCTTACCAGAGTCCATGACAGCTGCCCTTCTAGTGGGCACTTCAGAGGCCTGGGTGAGACCCAAACTTAATAACGACTGCACAAAAAGGCAGGAAAGCAGGTGAATCATTTAGAGCTTGTACTCATAAGAAGGCTGGTGTACTTGTGTGTTTTCCAAACTGCTAGGAAAATGGAGCTGAAACGGGAAAGGTTTTTCTCTGTTGTTTTGTTATATTTAGTCCAGGCACAATGTGACCTCATTCTTGGCAGCGGTGTGAGTTAAACACCCCTGGAGCCAAACTGAGACTTTCCACACTTGGTTTTTATTCCACTTTCAGCATAATGGAACATTCTTGTTTTGTTTTTCCACCCTTTTTGCCTTTCCAGTGTAGCGTAGCACTGATTTAGTTTCTAGCTGCAGTAGCTTTCAGGCACAATATGTTGCGTGATTTTTGCTTTTCTCCACTAAAGCAAACTTAGCGTACAACAAGCATGTTCTCCAACTTGCAGAGAAACTTGGGAGTTGGTGGTAGGATTGGCATTCCAGCCACTGGAAAAAAAACCTCAAACTGGTCCATACCGACTAGTGTGGTGCTGTGATGCCACCCACCGCTGGGCTGCGCTCAGGTCCTCATCCCTGAGGTGGTTTGCCATGTGGTGGGTGCGGCAGCGTGCTGTAATCAGCGGATGCTCTTTACCTCTAATCTGCTAACCAGATGGAACAGTTGTGTGGAAGCTGTCCGAGTAAATCATGCACCAATACAAAGTGAAAAATAATCAGATACATTGAAATTTCATTTTTTTGTGTTATTAAATTGATCCCAATCGTAATATGCAGCTGTCAAATGATTTATTTAATTTTTCAACTTTTTGTGCTGTTGATACTTCACTTATTTCCACTTTATTATATTGTCTTTGTTCAACATACAATGTGAGCTTAGATTCACAATGTCTGAAGTGTCATTTGATCAAAATGTTAATTATTGCTATGTTTGTCTTACAAAGAACTCCTTCATATTTTCTAGATTCCAAATGAGCATTTTAAATAATCACACTGTAGACCAGCTAAAGATGGAGTTGCTGTTTTCCAATAAATGAGTACCTATTCTTTTTTTGAAGATAGGAATGTAGGCTTTTTATTCTCAAGTGCTGAATGACCCATAAATAAATTTAAAGAATATAATACACATGATTAGAGTCTACTAAATTGTGTGCTGTGGATTGGACTGGTGTCACCCAGTCACCCACTTCACATTGAAGGAGAACCAGTTTTTTGTTAGTTTGCCATTTTTGGGCACGGAGCACTCCCTGGTAGTAGTCTACTATTACTTCTGTGTCACAAAAAAATATTCCACATTCTCAAAGCTGCATCTGCAATATATCAGCAAATGAATTGACTGAGGACCTCTATTTTTTCTTTTGGTATACCAGGGGAGTTATTTTGACTGCCACTTCGTTCTGGTCACTGTTTATCTAGTGAACATACTGTATCTGACTGTAGTCTGTTATGAGATTAGAAGGTGACAATGTACAGTACTGTTTGACCAATATGCTAATTTTAGTCAAGAAGACGTGCTGTGATGATATCTTGCCACTTACAATTAACTGACCTGGAATTTTTTTGAATATGTCGAAAAAATACGTCACCCTTATTGGGGTGATTCTTTTGATCTTGGTCATACCTATGTCTTTTTACTCTGTTGGTACTTAAGCATGCTTAGTTAATCTCAGTGGGAGATTGTTAGGATAGTACTTCTTTCGAGGCATTTTTCAACAACATGATTGAAAATGTGATTAATTGTGCTATTAACCATGATTAAGAAAATGATTAATTCGATTGCCCAAATAAAATCTAAAGTGAGAAAAAATACTGTGTGAATCATTAAAGATTAAACTTCACAGTTAAACATGAATGAACCTGAGTAGAAGAGACTCATTGAATTGTACTGGCATGATATGCTTCTGCCTGACCACATCCCAGAAGAATAATAACGTGACTTTTTTCTCTCTCATCTCAGTGCCTGGGGGTTCAGAGCTTGTTGTATGGTCCCCAGCACAAAGAGACTCGAGTCACACAGCAAACTGTAGACCTGCTGTCCAAGTAAGTCGGCTTTAGTCAAATCATGGATAGCCTGGCAGATTCAGGGGGCATTGTATACGTACAGTCATATTTAGAATCGGGCAGGGGGGCCCAGAATTTCTAGCGACTCCCCTGTCCATAATCAGTATAAATACTTTTATTTGTAATAACATTATGCACAAAACTAACTTATTGGTTTGTTGTAGGACTCCAGAAGTTGCCAGCAGACATCATAAGGCAGACAGAATGAAACACAGACCTCCTTTCTGTGCTGTGGTACCTTCTCATCTTCCAGCAGGAGCACCTCTCAGTCCATCTGACTCTGAGCACCTTAAACAAAACATTTAAGTAATGCCAGAGTTGCTCGATGATAAGTTCAAAAGGAAAGAGATAAGAGATTGACTTTAACATGTTTTGCTTATGATTCAATCAAACAGCGCTATTATCCATTTGATATTATCTAATTAACTTGGTAAGCAACAGTGTACTGAAGACAGGATTTGGTAATGTTACAGGGAAAATGACCATGTGTTTATGTAAGAGAACAGCTTTCAGACAGTTCCACAGATCTGCCTTATTGTAATAAGTACGTGTAACCACTGTCCACTTCCTGAATACCAGAAACCCAAACACCATAACACTGTAAGATATGTTTTATTTGTAGGACTGATCAATGCTCAAAGAATGTATATTATGTGGGGGGAAAAGATTCATCATCCTGATCTAGCCAACAATGTGTGGCATTTCTTTAGCACACAGGTTTTAGAAGCATATTACAGGGCATGTACATCTGGGCTGCTCAGTAAAGCCAAGCTATTACCAATAACACTGTTCCTTCAATCACTGGAGGTTTTGACATGTATCACTAATGTTAGAATAAAATAACATTACAAGAAACATTTTCCACGTGAACATTTTCTTATCCATCATTATGTTACAATGTTTTTACTTATTGCTATAGGTCTAATGATAACTGTAGCTGTACCAGTATATATACTATTTTTAAGAGAGCAGTAACCTTGGGTATGGTTCATTGTGATTTTTAGGGGGAAAGATCTCTATGAAATTCATATTTGCTTCTTCGGCCTTCATTCTATCATAAGATGGTGATATTTTGCTGCCTAATGTCTAATGGCATTTGATAAATAAAAGATCATAAATCACAAGGCAAAAAGCATCATTTTTTCAGCTGCAGAACTGAGTCATCATAACTAAAACTGATTGTTGATATACTTGATTTTAATAATTTTGTAAAATGATTTAATTATATAAATGAATACTGTAAGTTTTATAATCAACTTTTTAAAAACTTCAGCTCTGATATACACGTAACTAAACTCCCTCTATAATGCATTTACTGTTTTTACATTTCTGGAGCTATGCAATAGATTAATATTTCTATGAGGTGCATACTAACTATTAGCACTGTCACTTTTAATATTTTTTCCTGCATAAAATCTTGAATTAAATGAAGCAAGCAATCACTGCAATTTTCTAATATGAAATACAGAAATCTCCTCAAACTCTAAGTATTGTTACCAAGACAATGATTTAATTCCAACCATAGCATTTTAACCGTAGCACATATTTAAAATAATCTAACAATAGCAACTGTCTATTAAATGTTTACAATGTTTCAGCTAATGTGAGATTTTAGCCACTTCATGGATAGAAATTCCATCCATCATCCATCCATCCATCTTCCTTTTCATCCTTGTCCACGTTGCAGGTTGAAAAATGATTGACAGTAATCAATTATCCTCTTGACTTTCTAGGTAGACTGTTGCAATTCTGGTTTCATTTACATGGCTCGGAGCTTCTTCCTGGTCCACAAGGGTGTCTGCTTTCTCCACATAGCCATAGATGTCCTCTTTCACCTCATGGCTGTTATCTCTTTGGACTCTCAGACCTTGTGAACTGCAGGCCTCCTCAGAGCTCCCACGAGAGACTGCTGGTTTAACATCACTGACATCCATCTGGAAAGTAAATGACTTTTCAGATGGCCCCAGCTTAATATGTTTCTCTGTTTTGTTTAATTGATTTGCTGGTTCTTCTGGGGCTAGATGTTGCTCTTGATCTTCGCCTGCCACTTTACCATCCAGGCGTTCCCCATTTTCTTTGCTAACTGCAGCTTCACTTCTGCTGCTGATTATTTGCTGTACACCTGAATTGCATGAGTGTAGTGCTGACAGTAACTTCGCCTCAAAATCTTCCTCCTGCTCTTCCAGAAGTTCAGAGCCTTCCAGATTTTGGGAAATGTTAAGTTCTGCTACAATAGTCACTGTTCCACTGTCTTTAGCCTGCTGAACTTTCCTAATATCAACTGTCAAATTACCAGAAGCTTCTTGATCAGTTTTTGTGAAAAAAGCCAACTCTTCCTTAACAGTCCCAGATATTGTTCCTTGTAACTGCCCTAAAGTCCCTTGTAAGTATTCCTTTGGATCCATATCATCTTTTCTTAGGAACTCAAGAAGTGATTCCTGCACTGTGGGAGAGACATGAACTTCCTCTTCTATAATACAATCCTGGAAGCTGTCTCCAGGAAGTATATGTTCACTTCTCACATAAGTAGTTTTAGGTAAAGCCTCATACTGGTCATCCTTTTTAAATCTTTGGTTGATTAGGCCCCCATCCTGATAATACCGTTCATCTGATAAGTCATCCAACGCTACATAATGTCCATAAGATGACAGAGGAACATCATCCGACTCTGAAATATCATCATCTGGTGTAGATACAAAATACTCAGTTTCTTGATCCTGGCTAAATAATGCAGCACCCAGATCTCTTGAACTTTCTGCAACATGAACAGATCCAATCTTTTCATCTTCTCCTCCAGGAGTTACTGGAGCTCTATTTTCTTCAAAGTGATCATCTGAATGTCTGGAACACTCATCAACATTTGTAAGCTCTTCAATTGCAAAGAACAATGAAGAGGGCTTATTAAATTGACTTTTCTCCTTTACTTCATATTCCTCATTATTTTGAGAGTCCACTGGTTCCTCAACAATCTCAATATTGACCAATTTATTTTTAAGGTCTTTTTCTCCCTGCAGACCAAAGCTAAGCAAATTTTCAATCATACTTCCTGTGGGAGTTCCCTTTATGTCTTCTAATAGAACGTTCTTTACTTTCTTGCTGAGGAATTCTTCTAGAACAGATTCATCTGAGACATCCAAGTCATCCTCCACCTTGGATTGCAAAATTATTTCAGTCCTGAGTCGACCATCTTCCTCTTCTGATTTCTCCACATGGCAGGTTACCGTTGTATCCAAACCAGCAGGTTTCACTACTTTCTCAATGATCTCTTCTACAGACATTGATTCCAGAACATTTTCTTCAGTTGCAAGTGGTCTGTGCTCTACATACGGCTCCCTAACAGTGCATTTCTTTTCAAACTGTGAACCTGAATTTGAAATTTGACTTTCAATCTTATTCCCAGCTAAGCAGTCTTCTGTCACTGCTGTGTCACCAGCGTTTCCCATAATCTGATCCCCTGCTCTGCTTTTCCCCTGGGTCGAACTGATTGTGTCCAGGTCACTCTCTTTTTTAAGGTTTGTTTTTTCAACCTTTACATATGTGGTTCCCCATTTCTCATCATTTACATTTAAAACCTTGCTCACTGTTGATGGTGATGTCACTCTCACTGATGTGCTGTCCTCTGTAGCTATAGAACCAAGCTTAGATCTGACTTTCAGGCCAGCCTGCTGGGAAATGACTGAATCATCAACTGAATGCGGTGACATATTGTTCATTGCAGTACTCTCTTCTATTATTTTTTTCTGGGTGTAAACATTTTCTTCAGTATTCAGGACTCCTTTGACAACGCTAGTAGAAGCCTGCGGTGCTCTCGTGATTGAGAGAAGGTCCTTCTGGGATGGGGAGCTGTGTTGACCTACACCATAAAATTTAACAGGGACTATTCTTGTGACACCAGACGAAACTTTCATATGTGATGTTGGTTCTATGTATTTCCTGTCAAAACTTATGTTTGAAGGCTTCCATTTTCTTCCATCTTGCCTGCTCATGGATGCTCCTTTTGTAGCATAAGGCTGTGGAGGCATCTGAATATCTAAGAAGGCACAATAACATCAGAATACAGTGTTTTATGGTCTACGGTGTCTTTCTGATTGCTACATTACAAAAGCACACCTTACCAATTTTTCTGAATGGTGCTGTTGCACGGTGGTCTGTCCACATATACTCATCTGTATTCTCACCTTCAAGAAGTGCCCTAATGAAAAACAAAATACAAAGGTGAAAGAAACATCAAAGACAAAATAGCTTAGAACTCAATGCCCTAAAGGTGACTGTTGTGGATCAAGACAAAAATTACATTAAAACTGGTTCAGTCATGACCCTGTACCATGCAATGTCACCTCCATGAAAGTATCCTTTGAACCCTTGTTGACAGTTTACAGAGATTGTTCTATTGGGCATTTTCCTGGTTTTGAGTTCCTGTGGTGTCTTGCCTGCCACTTTTGGCTGTCGCTTTCACACTGCACAACAGGAAATGGAACATTTATGCTAAATAATCATGGGTGTACATATGTGTAAGTTTTATTGCCTTGTAAATAGTCTGTCAGGTTTTTAAACACTTTTGATGTAGCAAGTTTTAGGTTTATAATGGAATAATATATTTATATATTTGCCATAAGATTTCTTGCATGAGCGTCTGAAACCATGAGTGTCATGCCAGATTTCTTGATTTGTTTCCAGGTGCGTTTGAAAATTTTCAGCTTAACAATTAGAGTTTGATGTTCATTGGCGTGGGGAACAGCAGATCTAGTGTTATAGCGGTCCAAGCAGCATTAGCTACAAGATGGCTATTGTTTTTCCTTTAACTGGAATTGTTTTATTTTCTATCATTACTTAACGTAACAGTCACAGCTTATGTGATAATTGTTTTACAGTATGATTGGTTGTTCTCTACTAATGTAAAAAAGTAATAAATACACATTGGAAGCCATTAATATCCAAGTTCTCATCCTTGCATTAGAATATAGACCAGTTAATATTTTGATGGTAGCTCATGTGGTAATGCTGTGCCATATGCTTTAAATGTATTACACAGAATATTGAACTGACATATAAAAATATATGAATTTGATACAAATATAATGTATCAAATCAAACAACTGAGATGCAATTCCATGTTAATACATTAAATCACTCCTGATTGCATGTGAACCTCCAAAATGTTTTGTTGGTGACTTGAAGTCTGAGTGAGTGTGAACCAGCGTTGGTCTGAGTGAGTGTGCACCAGCGTTGGTCTGAGTGAGTGTGCAGCAGCGTTGGTCTGAGTGAGTGTGCACTAGTGTTGGATATTTCGGAAAATTCTCAGTCACAAAAAAGCTAAGTACCCAGACAGAGTGGTGGAAATTAAATAAATCTACATGTGGTGAAAGGTCATAACGCGGTAATTATTATATCAGGTCAAACGGACAACAGTTTTATCAGTATGTGCACACTGCTGGTCCCATGCCATGATGCCAGAAGTAATGCAGGTATGTCTCTCCACAACATTGGTAGGATCAGTCCTCTCCCCTCGGTGCTGCCATTGGTTCCAACATCAGGCGACTGTGACATCTGCATGCCCCACATGCCGGGCAATTGCCCAATACGACCACCCAGCCTCATGCAAACCCACAATACGACCCCTATCAGACTCCGTCAAGTGCTGGTAATGATGTCTAATGCATGTACGGGGCATCCTCTGTGTCTGGTGACTAGACATGGCAGCTCCTTGCAAATCAAATCATACCTATCACTGCTCTGCATGTGTACCAAATTACATCCAGATCAGACCGTTACTTCTGGGCGCTTAACTTTTTCAGTCACCGAGTATACAATACTACAATTCAGTCACCGAGTATACAATACTACAATTCAGTCACCGAGTATACATTACTACAATCCCATAACCGAAAGGTGCACATGAGGTGTCAGCAGATGCCTGACCTGTAGGTGGCCACTTCCAGGCTTAGACCCATCTTGATCTGCATGAGGTCTTGGTGATCTTTCAGCTTCTTGCTGATGGCATTGGCAAGCATCCTGCACTCCTCCTCCAGTTCCTCAATAATCACCTATAGTATTAGAGGTCATTTTAAGCCACATGCCTTCCCTGTGATGTGTGCATCCCCCCATAGGAAATTCACCTTAAAATCTCTCACCAGCATAGTTCAATAAATCATTTTGCTGAAACAGCAACATAATGAATTTAATACAGTGCAGAAACACCAGGTACTGATAAGCAGCTCCAATACATTTACATTTACTACATTTGCCAGACACCCTTAGCCAGAGAGACTTACATAAGTGCTTAGAAGTCTTCTTCAGTGAATATAAAATAAGGACACTTCTTTACCCCCTCAATGTCCCATAAAACCCTCCCCAACAAGGTGCTGTGTATAAGTGTTGTCACCTATCCTGGAGTGTGAGAATCCTGAGACAGGAATCAGGCAGGATATGATAGAGATTTCCCACACTAGTCGTACCAAGTGCAATCAATCAGTCTTCTCAACAAATGCTCATTCAGTCACTCATCACATTAGAAGTGCCAGATGAACCTTTCATTTTCTTCATAACTTTACCATGATCCGAATTTGCTGTCTGTATTCAATTCATCAGCCAAGAATATTGGGGCATCTTTAATATTTTTCCTTACACATCTATACAATTGCACACGTTTTCTTATAATTCTCTTAATTTATCAAGATGACCAGTTGTATAATTATACATCTTTGTTTTCAGTGTGCAAATGATTATGATCAGTTAGCCTGCTAGAGATGTAACGAACCGAACATTGCCACATCTTTACTGCACACATACAGTGGAATTCCATCTATTTTCTGTGCCTGAACAAATTTACCTCACAGTAATGGGAACATATTCCCAGTCTCTCCAGTGGAAGGCTGTCTGGTGTCTGTCACCTGCCACGTCACTCATCTTTAGCAAAAGAAAGCTGAGCTCATTGGCTGATGACAGTGGTGACCTCTCCAAATATAAATCAAGCAGACAACATTTACCATTAAACTATACTTCCAATATACACTACATTACTCTTGGAGCATGATAACCAGACCAAAATTGATATGAAGCGGTTACCACCTCTATGAAGATATGGCATTGTTTTCCAGGGAGTCACAGAAGATGCCTTGAAATACAGATGGTCTACAAGCAATATGAAGTGTTTGTTTTGTAGGTCAAGAGGATTTGTGGTCCAGCTGGCAAATTGGATGAAGTGTCCTTATGTAGTTCAGTAACATGGATCAGGCTGATTACTGCTTTACTGTCAATACCAGTGAAACTGTTTTTACTCAAACTAAAGAAAGGCTTTGAACAAAACACAACATTTTAAACAAGTGAACCTAATTTCATTCTTTAAAAACACCATTTTACATATTCATGGAGAAAAAAAGGCTGATACGGTATTATTATCTGTAGATACGTATACACAAACTTTATGGATTATGCTTAAATATATATACACCACACACATTTTATTTATATTGTGAGAATACTAATATACATAATATACATTGTATACATGGATATGTATGTCTTGCAAGAATAAGCAATTGTATTGCCAGTAAAAAAACATTTGTATTTACAGAAAGACTGATAAGTAAGCAATTCTATGGGAGACTGCATAGCTGCCTGGGTTGTGGCCCCTGGGACAATGTTTTCTAACCGATTTTGGGTGTGGTACTTGAGGCTAAAAGAGCGGTTTATTGCTGTTCTACACCAGCTAAATATCATACCATCCATCCGTATTCCACCTGATTCTTCCGCACATATATTATTTCTATTCCGCATAATTTTTTATTATTCATTATTGTTGTTGTTATTTTATTTATACATTTTTGAAAAGTAATTGCCCTTTAGATTGTTACACATGGTCACACAGATATAAATTACCGACATCGCACTTAATATACAACTGTTTGTTATGGGTAATATGATGGAAGAGAATATTACTTGCCTGGTACTGGTTCAGTTCCTTGGGAAAGCTAGCTTGCATGTTCCCTAGCTGTTGCTCAAGGTGCACCCGCAATTGGTTTTGTTTCTCCACTTCGTTGTTAAGTTTCTTAACTTCTGATATATACTGCATCTTCTCCTTATGCAGATTTTCAAGTTTTACCTCGTCTAACCGGAGCGATTCTTCGATATCGGCGATCCTCTTGCAGTATACCTCAAAGGTCTCCCTGCAGGTCTCCGACAAAGTACGCGCATATTTGTCAAACTCTTCCATGCTGATTTCGGGGGGGTCAGGACGTTTTTGGATAAAAACAGGTAATGCTCCTGAAAGAACCTGGTCACGAAACTGAGCGATTTCCACTTTGTGGGCATCCTCCAGACACTTGCACTCATTCTGAAGCTGGAGCAAGCGACTTTCTAGCGCACCGTTTGCTTTCTGAACTTCCCGAAGCTGCTTCTCAGAGGTTTTCAAATTCCCACTGATATCGTTGCATTCTCCGGATTCTTGTAAGCGCAGTGCCTGAATCATCTTAAGTTCTCGACAGAGCTTTTCTCGCTCCATCTCTACTTTGAACTTTTCTAAAGACAGCCGATCCACCGTTCTCCTGAGCTCCCGCAACTCAGCTATATGTTGGTTGTCCCATTTGGAAGTATTTTCACGCCTAACTGCGTTTATTTCTGATATTAGAAAGGCATTTTCTTGTTCCAGTTGTTTTACCCTAGACAGATACTGGCTGAGCCTTTGGTTTAGCTCCTGCAGTTGAGTCGTTTCCTCCTCAAAGGTTCTCCTGAAATGAAACATTTTACTTATTAAAAACAGCTATACCCGAAAAGCAGTCAGAGTTGCTCCCTTTTAAACACTGTGTTGGAAATGATGAGCGCATCCAGCTCAGAGGTCCACAAAGTCTAACGAGACCGCAAAATCAGAGTAGTTTAAAAGAAGGTGGGACTTTAGCTTGCTCTGCCAAAAGTCATCTGTTCACAAATCCTTCTTAAAAACCTTTAATCGGTCTGTGATGAAACGGCACCCTCAAGTGGAATGCTACAGTAACTGCAACAAAGATATTCTCCTCTTTTTACATAAAACCATTGCGGAGTAAGAAACTTAAAAGTGATTTGATTCATATACCTTATATTCGCATTTTGAAAAAAATTAACCGGGTGAGTTCTGATTTGGTAATTTCTGAATAGGGGCGATTTTAAGGTTTTTAAGATGGGGTGGGGGGGCACAATTAAGAGGGACCACAAGAGCCATATAGAGAAAGAGTGGCGTCAACTCCATTTACTCCGGTAGACCTTTTTTCGCAGCACTGGTGGATCGTGGAGGCTCAACACCCAGCAAACAACTACGTGGTTCCCCGAAGTTGGCATTAGATACTAGCAGAGCAATGATTTGCAGCAGAATACACAATTTTTGATGCACTTTAAAAGGGTAAGACGTTTACAAATCAGTTTGTATATTATCAGCACCTTGATCAATATCAAATTAACATGTGCATTAAAGTATTTTAGCGGATTATTCCCACAAAAATCCTATATTTAGGAAACGATAACAGATAAGTCTAAAATAGGCCTACTGGGATAAAGTTAGCGACAAGCCTATTAATTGTAAGTTACTTTCTCTTAATGCGATTTCATCCATTTTTGTGCAATTTGAAAAAATGCCCCTAAACGTGATTTTTTTGCAGGTTGACGGGAGTTAAAAAATACTTAGATATAATATTGGAGCGTGTGAAGTCAGACAACGGTATAATATTGTGTGTATGTCACGTATAATATGCGTGACGATCGGTGTAATATTGTTATTTCTATTTCTAACTTAATTGTAGGCAACAATTACTCCTTACATTTATCAACTACTACTGGCAGCGATGTCTTTGGACCCATTTTAGCGTTATACAGCTCTATAAAAACATTATTGTGATGCATGATTTCCTATATGCTAATACACAGATAGGCCTACAGAAACTGAAAGACACCAAATTGGTGATACAAATCTCTTTACATCTGAAAGTCTTTTTCAGCCATTAATCATACTTCCGTGCACAGATACGAAGGGGGAGCATTATTACCACAATACTAGAATATATGGTTGCCCCTGCTAAAAACAGACACAAAGAAACTCCGGACCTCAATACTAACAATACTAGTTTATGCACATATCGCCATGTATCTGAATACTTTCTGCCATCTCACATGCTTCTCTGCCCAAATATGAGAGTGAAACATTATTTCATGAAATCTAGGATATTTGGTACCCGCTGCTAAAACAGACATGCAGCAACTCGGGACCTCAGTACCGATGTTGCTAGTTTACACACATGTAGGCCTATTTATGTATCTGAATGACTTAACTTTCAGCCATTGAACATGCTTCTCTGCCGAAATATGAGGGGGCGAACGATTTCCTGATATTCAGGATATTGTGTTCCCACTGCTAAAACTGACAAGCATCATCTCTGGACCTATTATTATTATTATTTATTTATTTATTTATTTATTTTGCAAAGAAGCATGTGAGGTGGCAGAAAGTCATTCAGATACATAATTAAATGTACATAAACTCGTACCATCAGTACATCGATCGTCACGCATAATACATGTCAATATTACCCCTTTCTGTATTTTCCCAGGAATCATCTATTACCAGTGATTTAAATCATTTAATTATCTTTGAAACATGAAAAAGACACGTGATGTTTTCGCATTTATGGCTTATATTAAAACATGGGAGGAGCACTCCGCTGGCCAATCAAATTTCAGCTGGAGCCACTTCTCCTGTAGCTCCGTACCTGTGTATGTCAGTGTTTCTGGAATCATAACAGTCTAAATAAAATGCATGCAGATTTGATTTAGAAGTGGGACTGGGGAAGTAGACGTACCCTAATATTAATCCTTTAGACTAGAAGAGTGCATTTCGAAGGGTGTGTTTACGTTGGTAAAATCTTGCTCAAACTGCGTGAAGCGAGAAGCCCACACTTCTAATGGTCTCTCAAGAAGAGGTTATCGTGGTTGTAACCGGTACGCATGCGAACTTTCACTTTATCAATAGTAAGAAATAATATACATGCAATAGACGAGTTTAAATGCTACACAGCCGCCTGTCTTTTAAAAACCTAAATCCAACCTTCCGTTTTCAGGATTTGGTCCTTTTAGTCAATATCTGGTAAATCTCAGCTGGCAGGCAGCTCAGGTAAGATAAAAACCCAAGGCCATTTCGATGCGGATGTTTTATATTCTTTGTACTTTTTAATTGATATTTGTTCATTTTTAAGAATAAAAATAAGTAGGTGATTTTCTTATAGTGGTAAATTGTACGGATGTGAATCTCCTCTGATGTCGTTTACCTGGTACGACTAGACTCAGTGTTTTGGAAGTGTTGAAGCAGGGTACATTTAATGAGCAAAATACATTAATAAATAATTACGCTGCAAAGCAGTTGTACATGCAGGCTGTGGTGCCGCCAGACAGAATGCACTCAATGGTACATCAGTCGAAGTTGGTGAGTATTCTGGAGTCCATATCAAACCTCCAGTTGCCACAGGAAGAAGAGCCAATGTCTTTCTGTCTTCTTAACCACACTAATGTGGCGTGACCAGCTAAGATTAGAGTTTGAAGCTGCGGAGCCTCTCTGCCCCTGTTCCCTCAGTGTCGATGTGTTCACGTCCTTCCTCCCTGCTGCCCCCATGGTCAGTTGCTTCGTCTTACTGGCACCGAGCAGCAGGTTATTGTCCTGATGTCAGGGATCTCACCTCTGCTCTGTAGCCACTCTGTCTTTGTCTGTGGTGCCGTCGATGATGGTGGTGTGATCTGTAAACCTCATGATAGTGCCGGAGCTATGTGAGGCCATGCAATTGTGGGTGAACAGGGTGTAGAGCAGGGGGCTGAGTGACAGTGGGGAGGAGGTACCTTGCCGATGGGCACCACCTGTGGTCTGCCTGTCGGGAAATCCAGGATCCAGCTGCCCAAGGAGGGACTGATGCACAGATCTTGAAGCTTCGTGACAAACCTGGACAGCACAATGATATTAAAGACAGAGCTTGAGTCTTTAATAATGAGCAGTGTGCATTGCGAATGCTATCGCTTCATCGGTGGACCGATTTGGCTTGTAGGCGAACGAGTGGGTCGAGTGCTCAAGTAGGCAGCGAGAATATGAGTTGGGCTTTAACGATATTTTCAGAGCATTTTGCGAGAAGGTGTCGTTTTTTGGGGGACTGGTCTTCCTGAAATGTGGGGACTATATATAGGACCAGTGACAGGTTAAAAATATCTGAAGACAGCTGCCAGTTCAAAGTAACACGCTTCGAGAGCTCAGTCGGCAATTGTGTCTGATCCAGGATATTTTTGTGCATTTATTTTTCCAAAAGATTTCAACACATTCAGCTGAGGTATTTGAAATATGCAGGAACTCCAGCATGGTTCGGTTCTCAAATTAGGTGTAAGAGTTCAGCTCCTCTGGGAGAGAAACAGCCCCCTCCATGCTGCTGGCCCGTCCTCTGTAGTCAGTGATGCCACTTAGCCCCCCCTCCACATGCGCCTGGTGTTTCACGCTGTCACATGATACCACCTTTTCTTGGTATTGTCCCTTGGCCAATTTTTATCGATTCCCTAAGTTCGTACTGGACTTTTCTCTAATTAATTGTCTCCCAAAAATGATGTCAGCAATGTCTTGGGATGTAACAATGACAACCTAATCTCTCACATTGTTTACAACCAGGAAAGAATATCATAGGTCTTTATTAAAAACTATGCCCGTTTTATTCTCCCATTTGCATATCAAAATGCTGCATGCTTTATCGCGATCAAAGAAAACGCATTATGACTTTTAACTTAAATGCAATACATTTCCCAGCCCTAATTTTTAAACATTTTTTCTCAGCGTTTTCAGTGGATGGGCAAATGATTCCCCCTTTTTTAGCAAGGCTCACCTCTGGAACCAACCCTGAGAATACGTGGAAGTTTAATTTCAGCCTATTTTAATGCAATTCAAATTGTGCTTAGAGGAAATTAAATTTAAAGTCGTTGGACTTCAACAGATTTTTTCTTTAAGGGTTGTGATGTTTCTCATTTTAGAATGATGTTTAATACACTATTTCTGTGGTCGCTTTTTAACAGAGATGGTTTTTGTGGTTTTTGTTCTTATTTATTTTATTTATTTATAAAGATACGATTTTATAAAGATCCATTTTTTTTCCCAAAAACAGTTGCTGAAAATGAATTTCTAATGAATATTGAACTTATTGTCTCTGGTAAAGTGTGGCTGCTCCTATCACTCTGCCAGGTACCACTTTAAAACAAGGTTCCCCTTTGCCACTTGTAAATGGCAACTCATTAATAAAAAGAAAAATGTTAACTTGTTTCAAATTGTCTATTCATAATGCTACAACCTAATTAATAACCAGATTATAAACCATTCATGAGCCCTTTATATGGGTAGCCTTATTGTACAGTGGCATCATCTGCCTTGTGACAGGGTGTGCATAAATTTGCAAAAGATTCTGCAGTAATGTATTATTACTATGCCAGCTATTTGTGCAGACATTCAGAATGATATCAAGCTCTCAGTTAAACTTCCTTTAGGGTTTGGAAACGCTGGGTTTAGGAGGAGATGTCATTGTCTATGCCAAGGAACTGCCAGTGCATTACAGCAAAGCCCAGGAGCTCATAGCCCATATATGGAAAACCACAAAGCCAAAGGTACCTGTGAGTTGTGTTCTTTGTATAGGCATTACATCATTTATGCTTTAAAAATAAAATCCTTCAATAAATACATGCAAAGTGCATATTATTAAATTATGACTGTGAACTCTTGTCTTGCTTATTATTATTATTATTATTCCCATTGTTATTGTTTTGGATGTATTGTATTAACCTCTATATTAACTGTACTTATCTTAGTGGCATAAATTAATGGGTTATATTTTTACTAAATCAAATATTAGTGATTGAAAACCCTCTTTAATTTGATCACTTAACTGATTTAATGTAAGTAATAATAATAATGTAAAAAGTTTAGTATACTATATGGCATGGAATGCCCTGGTTGTGAATAAAATGAAGTAAAATATTACCTTTTCACAAGAAACTTGCTTTTGAATTAAATGAAGCCAACTCTTTTATCTAATGCACATCTCTTCATCTGCTTGGTTCTAAGTTGGCTGTCCACATGGGAATTGCTCCAGGGTCCAGAGCTGTAATCCTCGAACAGTGTGGAAAGAATCAAGGCTATAGACAGAGAGATGTGTGTGGTGTCTGTCCCCCTGGTCACTGCTGTGTGGACGGAGGCCAGGACGTACTCCACTCCACCATAGACATGAAAACCCTCACCAGGCACTTAAGGAGTTTGGGTTTGGATGTTATTTACTCCAAGGATGCTGGGAGGTGAGGATCATATTTATTTATGTCTTCATCAGTATTGTCTGGATCGAAATATTATTTAACTGACAGGGCTTTCTCCTTTTTGTGTGCAGGTTTCTGTGTGACTTCGTGTATTACTACTCACTGCACCTGTCAGGGGGTAAATCTGTCTTTCTGCATCTGCCCACAAGGGGAGCCCTAGCTGACTTGGACAATCTGCTGCCTCTGCTGCAAGCCGTCATTCTGGCTATGCTTGGCCAGCTGGAGGCCCAATGAATGGGGACACGTGACACATGTTCACACGATGTTCACACACAGACCAAGGCATTTGTAAATTGCCCATAGTTCATGGCGGTTTGCGTGCTGTGACAAGCTTACATTCCATCCTGCCATCCTGTCAGGTTAGGGTCACCCTAGAGGTAATGCCAGTCTATAACAGGGCACATATACAGTATATATACACTCATCCTGCCATCCTGTCAGGTTAGGGTCACCCTAGAGGTAATGCCAGTCTATAACAGGGCACATATACAGTATATAT
>JABFEB020000020.1:11739503-11783072 GCA_019775895.2 Stomatorhinus ivindoensis | reverse complement strand
GGCTGGTTATTCCTCGGAGCTCTTGAATGCACCGCCCCCCCCCTTACAGCAGCAGAAAGCAAATTTGGTCAATTAATAAATTTTCTCTGATCAAAATCATCATTGATGACAAGACAAATTCAGCTAAGATGTTAATTCATGTCAAATCTCTGTTGCTTCCTGCATTAAGGGGATTTTTAGGTTACCAGATATTAGCTGTGAGGACGTTCAGTTGATGCATATTTGCCAGAGAGCACAGCAGGATGTCACAGTTGCACTGCTGTCCACAGGTAATCCTGCTGGAGGAAGCTTGGAGTGAGCTGTTCTTGCTCTGCGCTGCCCAGTGGTCTCTGCCCCTGGAGAGCTGCCCCCTACTCTCTCTGCCTGACCTTTCATCCCCGCTGCTGGGCAGGGCCAGCGATCCTGCTGCTGGAGTCTACTTGCTGCGGGACATTTTCAAACGTCTCAAGGTCCTTGCTGTTGACCCCACTGAGTTTGCTTGCCTCAAGGCCGTTATCCTCTTTAAGCCAGGTGGGTCCGAATGTAGGTCTAGCAAGCAATTATTACACATTGCCATTATTACTCGAGCTTGCATCTAGTAGCCTTGCACTGTGCAAGCTGGTGGAGTGAACTGGCATGTTTTTCTCCATGGGGCAGACACTGGAGGTCTGAAAGACCCAGAGCAAGTTGAATACCTTCAGGATCAGTCACTGGTGATGCTGAGTCAGCACGTCCACTCACACTACCCCACTAATCCATCCAGGTATCTAAATCAAGTAATTTTCTCATCATTTCACACGAATGAAATTGAATTCTAATTCTTCATAGCATCAGACAGCTAGAAAATAGAGTAGTGAAATAAATAAAAAATAAAAGTATACAACAACAATGACTCAGTGCAAATGGTTAAAGTAAACAGTGGTGTAAGATACTGCCTATGGACAGTATAGAGTGCAAAATTAGACCCATTGTAGCAAAAATATGCAGATGGAGACCTAATATCAAGCACTTTGTTAATGAAAAAAAGTTCTACAACATATAGTGTTACTGACTAAAAAGTGAAACTGTCAAAATGTCAGAGTCTGCGTTTAAATGTTTTACTTTTGTTTTGCATAAACTTTTATTTATTTGTCTCATGATCACGTTGTCACTTGTGGCAGGTACGGAAAACTGCTCCTGCTGCTTTCATCTCTGCATTATGTCACATCAGAGCGTGTGGAGCTGCTGTTCTTCCACAGGACCATTAGAAGTACACCCATGGAGAAGCTGCTATCTGACATGTTCAAGCATTAGACGCCTGGGCATCTGGAGCTGCCATAAAGGGGAGGGGGGGGGGGTGAAGATGACTCTGACACCCCCGACTGGCAGTAGAGTCTGAGTTGGGGGCCCAATATGACATGTTTTCATGGGGCCCAAAAGTTGTAACTGCGCTCTTACCTGCAGGGTCCGTTCCTGTTCAACAGCAGCCTGCACTCACTCAAAGCTCCCGTTTAATGATTGTTATGCTTGAGATCAGTGCAAGCAAACAGAAAAATGTGCAAAACACAGTCACAAAGCCAGAGATAAACCACTGAAGAGAAACGTTAAAGATAAATAGCCCTTTCAAGGATAAATGATACCTTATAATTAGTCCTGAAATCAGATTCAAGGTATCTGGCCCATAGCAAATAATTTAACTTCAATGTATACTTTTGATTTAAGACTTTATTCATATTTATATTTTTTGTTTACTACAGTTCTCACTTAGTGACATTTTTGGTAAAACAATGAAAATTACTAACCAACAAAATATGAATATATTTGGTTAATGAATGTGGCTGAAGGAATGACGATGCAATAAAAAAAAATGGTTCAAACAAACAGTGATAATTTGTTGATGCGAGGTACATTAAAATAAATTATAATTACGATTAATAAATGACAGATTGACACAGTGTGTCAGTGGGTAGCATTGCTGCTCGATGGGATTTTATTTGCAATATATTATGTATATCTTAACTTTAGATGCATAATTGTTGTTTAATTTAATTTCACCTGTGTAATATCAAGGTGATCGAGTACAACGACATTTGGATTATGCGTCCAGGTGGAAGTTCCGAAATACTTCCAGGAACTCCTGCACCAGCAGAGGGCGCTGCCCGTCGCCTCGGTCTTCTTCGATAGATCTTTTGTAAACACGGAAGTAACCATTGTGGGAAAAGCGAAGGTTCTGTTATGGCTCAATTCATTATTTAAACTATTTCATTAGTAGTATTATTGAATGCGTTCAAGTTCATCATTTAATATACATACAGACCATATATCTATCCGTGGTCAAGTAATGTTTTCCGGGTAAAAAAACAAACAAACAAACCGGTACACTTGACAAGGGCGCCTACGCGGCGTTTCCTCGCCGACATGCTGTGGAGATCCTCGGCTTGTGAGTACCAAAGCCTTCCGCAGAACGACTGGAGCTGCGACTCGCATGTTTCTTTGGGCGGCGCCGTACAATCTCCGTATCTGCGAGGGGGAAACTCGTTTGACTTCGTCCCCAAAATTACGGACGGCGACTTCACAGGTACCGTATGTGTTAATGACGGACTCTGGCAGTGAATCGGATGAGGAGACCGTCGGGGATACTCTGTATGTTTCTGTCGAACTGTAAATAAACTATGTAAAACTATGTTGCACAACTTGTATATCCATTGAGAAGTTGTGAAAAACATCTCCAGTTACCTGCAGTCTCAAGTAGAAACACATACACAACTTAAAGGAAGCAGCGAAATCAGTCGTAAATCCTTTCCAGGACATAGTCATGTGTTTATATATTTAAGTTTAATTTCATTAATTTTTTCCACCACGGCTATTATGTGTAATTGGTCGCTATATAAATCATTTTAATGCGTGTTAAGGTTCTGCTTAGTTATCGATCTGTGTTTCCTATCAAGACCGATCCCAGGGATGGCTGTCCTGGATGTGCCAGCTGACGGTCACCCTTCTGGTGTATGTTTCTGTCTTTTTCACATTCCCGTTGTCTGCTTGCTTCGTCCTCAAGGTAAGCGTAAGCAATCCACGTGCCGAGTGGTTTTGGCAAACCGGTGGTGTATTGAACAGTAAAAAATATATATAACGTGATACAGTGTAGGCATACACCAGGTATTGAAAGGCAGCTCAAATACAAATTAAGGGCAGTTCTTCACCCCCCTTTATACCCCAAAAGACCCTCCCCAACAAGATACTGTGTGTAGTATATTTGGAAATGTTTGTGTTTTATATAAAGGAAAATATATATTAAGACAAATATTTCATTGACGTTAAGTAAGAACCATATCCATCTATCCATCCATCACCGTAAGCACTATAATCCCAACTGGGGTCACGGGGGGGATCGGAGGCTATTCCGGGAGCAAGGGGCGCAGGCGGGAACTAACCCTGGGCAGTGACCAGCACACCACAGGGTGAAGGACGATATGCATCAAAGTAAATTAATGATAAAAGTCACTGACACAAAAAAGGCATGTTGAACTACACCAATCAAATAAAAACACATTGCATTTAATGATGCTTGAATAAAAAAGCACCACGTTTAATAATGCCGGAATGTTTGGGGGTTGTAATTTAATGTGAATGTACTGTATATTTAAAAATTGAATATTTCATTTGAAAATATTTCAGTTGGAATTGGTAAAATAATCAATCCAAAAGTATTAGGCTTCCACAGTTTACTTCCAAAATAAACAGTTTATAAAGTTTATTTTAACTCAGTCACCTGAATTCAGCTAATTTACTTTCACCTCAAAATAAACAAGACATGCTACTAATCTGCTTACCAAATTTAATTTGATTGGGTGGAAGTAAACATCTGTATAATACCGAAAGGGCTGGCATCCAGCCAAATGTTTATGGCCATCATCTGAAGCCCTGGTGATTATTGTGCATGTACCATGTAATTGTAATGTGATATCATGCAGCCCTATGGGTAACAGATGTATATTAGTGTCATTGGCATATGATGATTAATATTATGTATTCTTTTGTTACCTAATGGCTGCTTGTAGAGAGATTATTATTGTGTCTGTTATTGGTGGTATTATTGTTGGTTCTCTGTCCTAGGTTGTGCCCAATTACCAGAGGATCGTCGTGTTCCGTCTGGGCCGAATCCGGCCCCCAAAAGGGCCCGGCGTGGTCCTGATACTGCCTTTCATTGACCAGTGGCAGAGAGTTGATCTTCGCACCAGAGCCTTTAACATCCCGCCTTGCCAGGTAAATGCCCTGGATCTCAGTTCACAGTCCATAAAGAGCAGCATCACCATGCCTAGTGGTTTTTCATTCTCCTCTTCTGCATCAGGTCACCACCATGGATGGTGCACTGCTGTCAGTGGGGGCTGATATACAGTTCAGAATATGGAACCCAGTTATGTCTGTGATAGCCGTGCAGGATCTGAATGCCTCCACCCGTCTCACTGCGCAGAACGCTATGACTTACACGCTCAGCAAAAAGACTGCAAGAGAAGTCCAGCTGGAGAGAGTCAAACTGGGCGAGCGTCTTGGGGTCAGAGGGGTTCCCATACTGCAGACTTTTAGACAGAGCTTGTTAATAGCTGTGTGTATTCAATGTTATTTAATGACTCAGACTAATGGTATTACAGATGGATATTAATGACATGACTCGACCTTGGGGACTGGAGGTTGATCGTGTGGAGCTTACAGTGGCATCAGTGCTGCAAGCCCCAGATGTCAGCCAGGCAGCGGGCGTCCTCGTGCCCCCCATGATACCTGGCTTGGAGGGCCTTGGGCCCCTGCAGGAGATCGCGTCACGCTTCCTAAGCGGCAGTGGCTTTTCTCAGTCCGGTAAGGGTAACTCTTTTCTGAGCTCCCCCCTTACATTTCAGTAACTGAGAAACCATGGATGTCTCCCTGCAGGGGGTGTTGTGAGCTGGGTGGATGAGCAAGGGTACCGCCGGCCAGACACGCCTCCACCGCGCAGCCTGGAGGATCTGCTGGGTGCCGTGGAGCCTGTCCTGTCTGAGCGGCTGGTCCGGCAGGTGGGGGCGTGCTTCCAGTTCAACATCAGCCGGAATGATGGCGGAATCAGGAGCTGCTATGTGGACTTGAGCCACGGTGAGGCTGGACCTGGAAGTCACTGTGAACTAGCAAATAGGGATCCACCACCATGCATGTGACTAAAATCCAATTTGGGCAGTTGATGGCCGATTAATTCACGTTGTGCTTGCCCTCAGTGCAACCTGGGGAATGTTTGTCCATGGCTGCTGTTCAGCATCTTCCTGTGTAGTCTTTCACTTGACTAAGTGTCTCCCTATGGTCCAGGGGCAGGGGCTTTGGGACTGGGGACACCAAACAGGGATCCTGACGTCACCCTGCAGCTGAGTGAGGAGGACCTGTTGGCTTTGTTTGAGGGCAGTCTGCCCCCCTTCCAGGCCTATGCCAATGGGCGGCTGCTGGTGCAGGGTGACCTGAGCCTTGCCCTCAGGTTGGAGGAACTCGTGAAGCTGCTGCGGCCATGCTGAGGCCCCCTGGTGAGAAGGGATGTGCCCCGGACACCCTCCGCTGTGCTGCTGTGGCCGCTGCTCATTGCACTTACAGGGGGCTGCAGCAGACCGCGCCCCTCGTGGGGCCCCTCAAAGAGCCCCACACCACTGCAGATATCATCTTAGATAATTGATATATGTGTTATATGGACTTTATCATTCATGTGAGATTCAGCTCCAGAAGTGGCAGATTGTTAATGTCAGTCTAAATGTTTTTGCTGCTTAAATCAGCTGAAATCTTTGGGACAGAACTAACATTTTTGTATTTGCATTTATTTGTAGAAAAAATAGTCAGGTTTTTAAGGATTG
Organism: Stomatorhinus ivindoensis; assembly: GCA_019775895.2. Lineage (NCBI taxonomy): Eukaryota > Metazoa > Chordata > Actinopteri > Osteoglossiformes > Mormyridae > Stomatorhinus > Stomatorhinus ivindoensis. The sequence continues at coordinate 11,777,256 of JABFEB020000020.1, read as the reverse complement.
TATTTGCTTGTCATTCACTATTGTGCATGTCTTGTGTGCAGTAGTTTTTTTAAATAAAGCAAACATTTTGTAAGAAGTCTTTATGATGTCTATCCTTAAACTTTACATGGCGGACTCTCCTCAAGGGACCCTGGATGACCTAAGAGGAAGATGTCAGGGCTGCGACCTGTGTCACAAAACAGGATTTCATGCATAGCTGGATTACTTGCTGGATTTAAGTGGCCCCAGTTTAAATACACTTTATCTTGGTTCACTTACATTTAGCCCAGACTACCTTAAATATGACAAGTTATCCGGCTAAGCATGAAAACCTTTGTGATACAGGTGTCTGGTCACCCTGAGATGATGAAATTACCATTCATAATATGACTTCCACTATAATTTTGTACCTTAAATTTGTTATTAAAACATGCACTGCAAGGCATAAAATGTGAGTTCTTGTTTTTAAAAATATTTATTGTATAATTATTTGGGTTAATCTAAATGGACCTAGTGGAACACAAGATTAGAGTTATTTTTAGCCTTTTGTCCAAGGACGTAACCAAGGTATAGATATTGGGGGTCCAAATGGAAGCCATCCCCCAGAATTTTTTAAGGTGCATTTTCAATCTCTTCTAATATAACACCCATATTCAAAAAAATGAATAGAAGTAATCCAGCAAACTATAGGCCAATCAGTTTAACTTGCATAACAGGAAAAGTAATGGAAGCTATGATCCAAGTGAAAATGGTAGATTACCTGGATTAAAATAACATTCTGAGGGATAGCCAACATGGATTTGAGGGAGGTAGGTCCTGTTTAACTAATATACTTGAGTTCTCTGAGGAAGTTACAAGAGAAACTGATCACAAAAAGGCCTATGACATAAACTAGTTAGATTTCCAGAAGGCCTTTGATGTTGTCCCCTACAAACGGGTCTTGCTTAAGCTCAAAGCTGCAGGGGTCTTAGGAACTATAGCAGCGTGGATGAAAAAATGGTTAACACACAGGAAGCAGCTGGTAGTTATTAAAGGCACAATATCACAGTAGGCCTGCATTCATAGTGGGGTACCGCAGGGTTCAGTATTAGGCCCACTATTTTTCCTAATGTACATTAATGTTATTGACACCCATACATACAGTAAACTAGTTAAATTTGCAGCTGACACTAAGGTGGGTGGTGTAGCAGATACTAAACTAGCAGCACAGAGACTACAACAGGATCTTTATTTAATTATATCTTGGGCTGATATCTGGCAGATGAAATTTACCGTACATAAATGTAAACCATTCAGGGAGCAGAAATATAAAGTACAGATATTTTATGGGTTCCACTGAAACAAAGGTAGTCGATTATGAGAAAGATCTCGGTGTGTATGTTGATGCTTCCATGCCCCACTCTTGCCAGAGTGGGGAAGCAATTAAAAAAAGCCAATAAGATGTTAGGCTACATCTCTAGGTGTGTGGCGTTTAAGTCAAGAGAAGTGATGCTACGATTATACAATTCCTTGGTAAGACCCCACCTAGAATTTTGTGTGCCAGTTTGGTCACCATACCTTAAAAAAGATATTGCTGTGTAAGGAAAAGTAGTAAAGATGCCCCAAGGTTCTTAGTTGATCATTTGGATACAGACAGTGTTAGCAGTTTATGATCATGGGGGACACCATGGAGAGAAAGGGGGTTCGGGTCAGCACCACTAGGGTGATAAGGAAGATAACTGAATTATAATTATCATTAATATCTCCACCCTGTCCTGCCCCATCCCTGCCCCAGGCTCCTCACGAGCCAAGGGGTCACTCTTTATATCTAAATCCACTCACAACACCTACACACAGCACCTTGTTGGGGAGGGTCTTTGGGGGTATAAAGGGGTGAAGAACTGCCCTTAATTTGTATTTGAGCTGCCTTTCAATACCCGGTGTATGTCTCCATTGTATTACATTATATAATTTTTTTTACTGTTCAATAAAAAACACCGTTTTGCTGAAACTGTGGAGACTCTGCAAGTGGATTCCTTGCCGCTGCCTTGGAAAGGGTGCAGTGTAGGGCTACAAGAATGATTCCTGGTCTTAGAGGAATGTCTTATGAGGAGAGTTTAGCTGAGCTGAATCTGTTCAGCCTCACACAACGGAGATTAAGGGGGGACATGATCCAGGTATATAAGATTAAAAGAGGTCTGGATGCTATTCAGCCAAATGGCTATTTCAATATTAGTTTAAATACTAGAACTCTTGGCCAAAGGTGGAAATTTGTGGGAGAATATTTTAAACTGAATTTGAGAAAACACTTCTTTACACAATGTTTAGTTAGAGTATGGAATAGTCTTCTTCTTCAAGTAATGCATCCTAAAACCCTGGGTTCCGTTAAATCAGAAGTAGATAAGATTTTACCAACTCTGAACTATTAGTTAAGTTCTCCCCAAACGAGCTTGATGGGCCAAATGGACTCATCTTGTTTGTTAGCTTCCCATCAGCAGTGCAGAACCCTCTCTGTTGCCATAATGCAAGATACTCAGTTAGAGCGTGCACTACAAAAGCAATGTCTGAATGGACATGTATTGGCCCCTGATACTTTCCAACATGCCTTCAGCTCTGAATCACTTGGAGGGCATTTAATTAATGTCTCCTCCCCTAGTTCAGGTGCTCAAATGGTACAGCCTGTCCTGTACTGGCCATCCTCCCAGTATCTGGAACCATCAACATATAACTATGTCATCAGTTTTTCCAGAAAATCTAAAAATTCTCTTTGGATTTGTGTTTCTTGCTTCCCCAAGTCATGTGGCTCTCCATCATACATGAGTTTGGAAGACAATGGGAAGGTGGGTATTTCACTTTGAAGGGCCGGCTGTTAATCTGTTTTGCCGTTACCACTCCAGCACCAACCCCAATTAACTCTTTAAAAATCCAAATGAGTGAAAGTGATTGCAGCTCCTGTGTCTACTTCATAAAATCATTTGTCACAGTGGCCTCTAACTGCAACTTCAACAGTAGGTCTGCCAAATCTACCAGATTTCAAATCACTCCTTGGATGACACTTGAGTCAGTCTGAGCATCACCCTGATTCCGTTGTTTGATTTCATTTAGCAGTTTATTCATATCTTCGTATGTCATAGAAGGAGCTGATGGGGTTGATTTCGGCTTATCCCTGGAGCCCTCTGCTCCTTGTACTCTTGGTTTAGGCCTAAATCCTGACTGGAACCCCTTATTCTCTCCCGGACTTCCCCCATGATCATAACTTGCTAACATTGTCTATTCATACGTTTAACCAAGAACACTGGGACATCTTTACTACTTTCCTTTACATGGACGACATATCTAAATTTCAAGTAATCAATCCACCTCATATGGGGGACAGTGAACAATGCTTATTAATCTAAACAATTTACATACTATGTGGGCGACGTAATCATCTGTGAGTTCATCCTAATACAATCACCAGTAATTTTTGGTTGTGGTTTCATTGCAGACTGAAGGAAGCTTCCCCAAACGCTACCCTTTCAAGGCTAGTGTGTGTTTAGCTGGTCTGTTCACTGTACAGGGCCACTCAATTGCTGACGGAGGGAGTGTCCTTCCATGTCTGTTTGGGGAGAAAACACTCCAGTGCCAAGGTCTCTCTGCTTCCTAGTCTGTCCGGCCTTGTTCAGCCTTATCTCAGAAAGATTTTCCCTGCAGGTGCAAAGGGATGGTAGTATAAATCTACAAGTTCATTACCTGAATTTTATCAGGGACAGTTAATATTTTGCTCTCAAGTAATTATATGAAAAATACGACTAGCTGTTTTGTCAAAGGTCAGCTCTTTGTTGAATTTTATGTTACTCTACAAACAGTCTGCACCATAACCAGTTTTTTAAAATGAGTCCATCTGCCTTGTTCTGGTAATCACCAAAACACTTACCACTACATTTACCTCTTCTTACATTGCACTGCTGTTTGTCCTGTTGTCCCCCATACATCCAACTCTTTGCAATTCTGGCTGGAGAATTTCACTTGAAATACACAAACCTGGAAAACTGGAAAAATACACAAAGAATGCTGAGTGCAGAGTAGGCGTGCCACTAGTATCGTTTTCCAGTTAGAACCCATGGAGCAGTGAAAGAATAATGATGAATCTTTATTTTTCCCCGAAGATTGGATAGCTTCTGCATATGGCATAATTTTTAGCAAGTAATAGAACATAGTTTAAATCTTCTTGTTGGTGTCAAACAATGACATTACGTCAAGTCTGTCAGCTTAGCAATTTCAAACCTCCACCCCAGTATTTGCAGTAATCATCTATTATACCAGTTTATTTGTTGACTCAATCAGTAGCACACCATCATTGGCTAATGAATTATATAACCAACAATTTGAGGTATTAAGTTAAGTTAAATTTGAGGAAGAAATGGAATGGCTGAGGTGCTCCTGAGGAGAGGTTTGGGAATGCACGTCTAGGCAGCCAATGAGATATCAGTTCTTTTTTTGAGAACCAATACAGTTGCTGCAGGGGTTGTCTAACCCTGGTGGGGGGGGGTGGTATGCTATATATGAGGAGCAGAGCAGAAGTCCAGGACACAGAGGTGGCCATGATAGGAAGGTGGCGTGCCTGTTGCAGATCTGTGGCCCCGCGCCACGTGCTTGCATCTATGATGGACACCCACTGCAGTTGCCACAGTGACAGCACATCTGTACAGAACCATGGGACATACCCAGATGCTGTCAGACCCTTCAGTGACATCCCTGGGCTGTGGAACAATCAGGTGGCCAACCTGTACACCTTCTGGAAGACAGACGGGTTCAGGAACGTGCATCGGATGATGGTGCACAACTTCAACATCTTTGGGCCCATTTATCGGTAAGAAATGTTCAGTAATGACACATTTAATGTTGGTGAATATATATTGTTGTTATTGATCATTTTAAGGGAGAATCTTGCTTTTACTTGTGTACACTTTTTAATTGATACATGCAGAGGTGGGTGGTAACAGCTACATTTATTCTTAGATTTACTTAAAATTTAGTAAAAGATTGCACGTTTCATTTTACTTACATTGACAGTTTTCTGGAAAGGACTCTGTATTTGCTCAGCTACATATTGCATATTTAGTACAGGGTCAGTAAGGCTGGACCATATCCTTGGCCCAAGGACCAAGGTAGGGCCTATTAGACTATCTGAGGGTACGTACCAACTGGGGATCCCGCACCATGCGTGACCGTACCAACTGGTGATCCCGCACCATGCGTGACCGTACCAACTGGGGATCCCGCACCATGCGTGACCGTACCAACTGGGGATCCCGCACCATGCGTGACCGTACCAACTGGGGATCCCGCAAGCTAAAATGGTCCATTGCAGTTTTCTGTTCCCAGGGATCCATTCCGTGGTTTATGCACATTCCTGCTCATAAGTCAAAGCAAAGAGGAAATATTGTTTTTTAACTTGCCTTCAACTATTAAAAATTTAAATATATCAATAGGGTCATATCAATATGATACTTGTTTGATGCTTCTTGTAAAGGAAAAAAATAGAACTATTAGCCTTCTGGCTATGATGCATTTAATGAAGTCGGCTCTGTGATTACGTTTATTTGCTTCTGCTGTGTTTTTTTTTTCTATTTAGTACTGTGTGTACATAAGTGCTGAATGATAAATAGTTGCAGCATTATCATTGCAATGTCCATGTGCATAATAATCATATCGCATTTGCCGGCATTTCATTCTGTCTTAACCCAACTCGTAACAACATCAACTTACTATACAAATGCTATTGTTAGAAAAGGTCCATTTGTCAAAGGTTTACTTTGGGTAATTTCAGCTCCTTTTTTGGTTTTATAAATATTGCAGTATTACTCAATGTGATATTGTACTGTTGCAGCCCTAAATATATAATTGTCTATGTAATGCATTCTACCATACAGCACAAACAAGGTGGGTAAACAACATCCACTTCAATAATACCAAACTTATGAAGAGATAAGTACATAAGAATTTCTCCTGCAACAGCATTTTCAAAGCGCTTGAAATTAGATGTGTGTACAGCAAGATTATTTAATATTTTCACCTTACTTACCTGACTACCGTCCTTCGACTGCATTTTCCACCACTTATGACGCAGTCACCCAGAATTTCGAACTACAGTGTAAATATCCTTGAGAGGGGGTAGTGCCGTTCGGATTACCCGCTCTGCCGCATTTACCATCCGCTGCAGGTTCTTTCTGTCTTCCTCAGTGCAGCTACTGAACCATACTGTGCAGCAGGAGGTCAGGAGGCTCTCAATGGTAGAGCGGTAAAAAATAATAATTTAATAATTGTTGGTTAGTATATTGACAATAGGATTTTAATGCGGGTGGAATAGTTTGCTACTATTATGTAGGACTATGCAATAGTCTTAGGCTGTCAAAAGAAAATTTAACATAGTAATACAATAAAAACTAGTAACAATTTCTTCTGTTCTCCAAAAGGTTACTGATACCTAGTTGAATGGCTAGATCATCGATTCAGTTCTCAAACATATCTGTTTAATATCTGTAATATAAGTTTCTTGTTTTTGCAGGGAGAAAATTGGCTATTATGAGAGTGTGAACATTATCAAGCCGGAGGATGCAGCCATTCTGTTCAGAGCAGAAGGCCACTACCCCAAGAGACTGAAAATGGAGCCGTGGACTGCATACCGAGACTACAGAAACCGAAAATATGGAGTCCTTCTCAAGTAATCAGCATGTAACACTCCTTCCATTTCTTCAGTTGTATGGAGTGGTGTATAATGCAGGAATATTAAATTAAATCAAGGCCCTTGTTTCAGATTTTGTGTTTTATCTGGCCGTGATTGCCCCCCTGTGATTGCCCTCCTGAATCTGTGTGGGGCCATCTGCCATTTCTGGCTGTTCTCTTTAGTAAAAGTATAACTCCTGCTCTTCCCAGGGAAGGAGAGGACTGGAAGTCCAGCCGAATCATTCTGAACAAAGAGGTCATCGCCCCAAATATGCTTGGGAATTTTGTACCATTGTTGGATGAGGTTGGCCAAGACTTTGTGTCAAGGGTTTATAAGAAGATCGAGAGGAGTGGACAGGACAGGTGGACCACAGATCTCTCCCATGAGCTCTTCAAATATGCCCTAGAATGTGAGACATGCTTGTATGTCATGACAGTGAGTGGGATCACAAAGTAGCAACAGCCCATTACTGTTAATTTAGACACAGGTTAAGTGCAGCCACCTATTGATATGGTACAATATTAACCCTGCATTCCATTTGTTATGAAACATCTTGCTTAGTATTTGTATCCAGTTCCAATCATTGTCCAGTGACCTTTCTTCCCTTGGGTCTCCCATTCTGCACTGTTCAGCAATAGGATCCATACTTTATGGAGAGCGGCTGGGGCTGCTGCTGGACTACATCGACCCTGAAGCCCAGCGCTTCATCCACTGCATCACTCTTATGTTCCAAAGCACACTGCCCATGCTGTATATCCCGCCTGGTCTGCTGCGGCGGCTGGGGGCTACGCCATGGAAAGAACATGTGGAAGCGTGGGATGGGATCTTCAACCACGGTAAGGTTACAGGTGCCTGGCCATATAGACTAGGGGTATTTATCCACTGCAATCAAGTACTGTACTTTTGGCACAGTACTTTCAGTACCTTCGCTTTTCCATTGACTTCCGGTTAAGTTCCCGTACCCAAAGTACCAAATTAGCAGGGACTTTTTTGGTAGTTCGGTACTTTGGGAAGGGACTTGCAAATGTGTTTATTGTTAATCGGTTATGCAAATAATCTGCCGCAATACAACTGCTGTCTGGAAAAAAGTTGCAAACTCAGAAAAACAATGGTAAACTAATTACCTCATAAATAATAATAATAATAATAATAATAATAATGTATGCATGTAATTGCAATGTGGTCAGAAGAACCAAAACATTTGCATGGCATAACATAAAATTAAAAGGAATTTGTTATACTAAAGCTGCACAAAATTGAAAAAAAAAATCAGATATCACAGTATGATTTTGTTGCGATAAATACTAGGGTATTTATTAAGCAAAAAAAAGTATAACTCTTACTAGTTCGTGCCCTTCCCTGGTTTAGTACTCTCATTTTGACCCCTTGTGGTCTGGTTTATTTTGTGTTCCTGTTTTGTTTAGTTCTCCTTCAATAAACCCCCTTTTCAGTTCAATGCCTTCCCTCGAGTCCTTTTTCGCCAACATCATGATACCTAGCTGATGTTCAGCAGTAGCACCAGTTTGTACTTAGTAAGTGGAAAACCAACACCTTCAAGTACCATACTTACTTTAAGTACTTAAAGTATGGTACCTGGTGCAGTGGAAAAGCACCATAAATACAATTTCCATGGATGCAGTATTCATGCATCACGACAAGCAGCAATGTGCAAGTGTAAACAACATAAATGAGAAGATCCTGAACCAAACCACAGAAATGTGTGTCTGCGTTGGTGATACAGCGGATTACTGCATCCAGAAGACCTACTGGCGGCTGTCCCAGGAGTCCAGCATGAAAGGAAAATACCCTGGAGTGCTGGCCAGCCTCCTACTGATGGACAAACTGTCTATTGAAGACATTAAGGCCAGTGTCACAGAGCTGATGGCTGGGGGTGTGGACACGGTAACTATCTTCTATGCACCATCCCAAACACCAGGAATGGATAGTGTATTGATTGTTGTCTCCAGACATTACATTCACTTGGCGGGGGGGGGGGGGGGGGGTAACTGTATTATAAAAGTATTGGTGGAGCGGTGAATAATGAACTGTTTGCCTGAGTTGCAGACTTCTATCACTCTGTTGTGGACGTTGTACGAGTTGGCTCGGCATCCAGACCTACAGGAGGAACTACGGGCCGAGATAGCAGCAGCAAGGACCTCCACGCAGGGCGACATCCTGCAGATGCTGAAAAGGGTGCCGTTAGTCAAAGGTGCTATCAAGGAAACACTGAGGTATCCCCAGCCGACAGTCTGTCAGAGGAGGCAGACCATGGTACGCTGAACACAGCTGACTCCAGCTCACTTTTAATGCCATTTACACCAGTATTACTGGAAGAACAATAACACTCCATTCAAAGTAAACAAGGGTGCTTTTCCACAAATTGCAACGGTTGCTAAGTTTTGTTTCCTATGACAGAGTAAAAATGTTTTAGTGAAACTTATCGCCCCATATGAGTGCTTAACATGTAATATCGATATTGATATCACACATTGTCCAGCCTTATAATAAACCACGAAAAAGGGTGAGGTTATATAAAGACAATTAACAGCAACTAGTATTAACAGTACTATTTCTGTACAGCAGCGCACTTAAAAATGGTTTATTCCGCTTATACCATAGCTGGCTAACCAAGTAATAGAATAAATATCACGGTTCATTTTTCAGAAGAAAATTATTTCAATCAGCATTTGATAAGGTTCCAGTGTACTCTTAAAAGTTTAGTCCGTATAAGGATAAAACATCTGCTCAGGCTGGTCAGCATGGGATGCGATATTCAACCACGGTAAGGTTACAGGTACCTGACCATATGGACTATGGGCATTTTCCACTGCAATCAAGTACTGTACTTTTGGCACAGTACTTTCAGTACCTTCCCTTTTCCATTGACTTCCGGTTAAGTACCAGTACCAAAAGCTCCAGTACCTAAAGTACCAAATTAGTAAGGATCCTTTTTTGGTAGTTCGGTACTTTGGGATGGGACTTGCAAATGTGTTTATTGTTGATTGGTTATGCAAATAACCTGCCTCTGAAACGCAATACAACTGCTATCTTGAAAAAAGTTGGCAAGTTCGTTAAGTTACCGTAGAAACTGTGAACAAGTGCTTGCATTTTGAAAACCAATGAAAATTCTTGATAAGGATCACTGATTATTTATGGATTTCCTTATTAACATGTTTAATAAAACATAAATATTAGTAAAATAAGCCAGCTGCACATTAATATATGTTATAACTAATTAGAGTGCCGGAACTACCTGTGCATTTACGTAAATACAATAATCACCCAGTTTGGACGAATAAGGAAATGGTCACCGTATTTTCTCAAGCTGTGGTTATATGAAATGTATTTTTCCCCCGAGAGCCAAATTCCATCAGCAACACAAAGTAAATGGGTGGCATGACAAAAACCTCTTTCAGATGCACAAGGTAGGTAGGGTATGTATGATATATTATACTTGAACTAGAATTTACGCTGGAGTTTCATTGAATGTAATAATTTGCCCCCTCAATTCTGCACATGAATGTCCCACGCCTGCTATTTTGCTCATGCTCCTCTGGAACAGCTCTAATTCAGCTTTCCACACTGTTTAGAACACAAACACATCACCTGCTCCCCATTCAATTCTGCAATAAGCTATACTATAATAACAATCTTTGAATTCAGCACAAAACTCCCTGCTGCACATTTCTACACTGGTAGCAATTTTTCACTTACTGTTCAGTGCCTTCTGCAGGTAGAAAGTACCCTACATATACACAGTCATTCTATTCAGTAATCCTCATCCTTTGCACAAATAAATGTCACTCATCAGTTGCTTTTCTTTATGAACCGAGACATTTTCCTCATGGTATGATTTGTGTAATGAACAGTGAAATACTCACAAGCAGGCAGAAGGCCACGTAGTAACATTACAGGTACGAACCCCCCAACTCCTAACAGATTAACAGATATTAATCAACAGTACATTACTTCATTGTACAATTCATCAGTTACAGGTACAGGTGGATGCTGCAAAAATTCTGCCGTCACCAATGACTGGTTAATTCTATGTGGTGGACATATTGAGATGAGGACAGCATTGTTGAACTAAAAGCTACGTGTGTTTCATGATGCACACTTGACAGTTGCAGTTACACCATTGGACCACAGGTTTCCTTTCCCCTGTAGGTTACATCCTGTGGCTGTGAGTTTACAGAGATACATAACAGAGGACATAGTGATCCAGAATTACCACATTCCAGCTGGGGTAAGGCTCCAGCCCTGCATGGCATGCAGGAGCGAGACCATAGGATTCTTCCAGCCTAATTATTCTGGGTTGCCCCAGTTCTGCCAGTTCCACTGAACCCTCTTGCTTCTACACAGACCTTAGTGCAGCTGGGCCTGTATGCCATGGGTAGAGACCACCGCGTTTTCCCCTGGCCGGAACAGTTCCGGCCCTCACGTTGGCTGTCTCCTGGTGGCCACTACTTCCAGGCCCTGGGCTTCGGCTTTGGACCACGCCAGTGCCTTGGCCGCAGGATCGCAGAGGCCGAGATGCAGATCTTCCTAATCCACGTGAGTCCATGCCTGGCTGCACTTTACTCAGTCCAACACTGTCGATACGCTGCCCTCAGCGTTAACCTGCACTGAGCCTGAAGGCTTCCACTTCCAAACACCCTTATGAAATGTTCACCAGGGCCAGAGAGGTATTCACCAGTGCAGGAAGCTGCCTGCTCACACAGTGTCACACCAACCCTCTCACCACAGCCACCCGCTTCATTTTTAGATGCTTGAAAACTTCCGGATTGAGAAGCAGAGGCAAGTGGAGGCGAGAAGCAGCTTCCAGCTCATTCTGTTGCCAGAAAAGCCCATTTTACTGAGTATACGGCCCCTAGCCAAGCATAAGTAGCCTTGTCCTGCTGTGGAGTTTTGGATTTGGTGTTTAGTTTTTAGTGTGTAACTTGAAGGCTATTAAATAGACATTTAACAACATTGAAAGAGTTATTAAAGCTTTGCACCCTTCCTATGTCATGTTTGTGTGTTGGATTTTATATTGTCATGTTATACATATAATGTAATATAACATGGAATATAATGTCTAATATAATATCTGTCAAAATGTGTCATCTTTGTATTAATCATCCATCTGGAATCATCAATTTCACTGAAATCACCATTAAAGTAAACATTCAGAATGATTTTCTATTTTACCGATATTATTAGATATAATTTTAATAATGTAAGGATTCTAGAAGGAAAGGGGGGGGGAGATCATTTCAGAAGATGCAACTTCCGTCTACTTCTGGACATCGTAGGCTGCGCGGTGGTCTGGAAAACAAGAGTATCACTCAAGGCACTGCCATAACCAGAGGCTCTCCTATAGAATTACTGTAATAACTTTAAAAAAAACGTGTAAAATTATGCAGTACTGAACTCCCTATCAGCACATGCAGAGGATGCCCTATCATGTTGTCTTTTAAAAGGTTTAACCAGTGTGCGAAATACCCGTCAATATTCCAGGGGGTCCCCATCTCCCTACTGTTGTGCGATGCCGATCTTGAGACCTCCTTAAAATTTTGCTTTTGAGGCTTTCAGGGGGTCTCATGTGTTAATTGGGGTTGTCGGACCCCCCGTATTTCGTACAATGGGTTTAACCTAATTTAAAATAATATTCCCATGATATTTACAAAGATTTGGGGTTAAAATGTATACTCTTCATATTCAGCTTAATCTCTCAAAAATTCCAGGGGTGAGATACAACACTGACCAAGAGAGAGTCACGGAGGATCGTGGCCTTGTGGGCAAAGCCATGGGAGTGTTCACTCAGTCTTGTCAAGAGTTCCTCTTTTTCTCTGCCCCACTTCTGTGCATTTTCTTCCAGCTGAAAGATGGAAGACAGTTAGACACATGCACTGCATAGGGCTTAGTGGGCATTTTCAGGAAAACATTACGGCATCACTGAAGTGCTGTCCTTGTTATGAAGAAGCCAGTTCTTCCTAGGAGGTGCCCTGTCATGTCTTGGCCTCTAGGTGGGATCCTGCACTGGCTGCAGTGGCGCTCGAACTGGCATGTAGGAAGCCTACCTGAATCTCCAAGGCGCTGACCTGAGTCTGTGACCTCTCCAGCTGAACCAGCAGGGCCAGTTTTTCACTGCTACTGAAGGGCTCAGGAACCTAAGAGGGGTTCGAGGTGCTGGTGTGACTTGGCTGCCAGCCAGAGTCTGGAGGACATCTTGCACAGTTCTGTTATGTACAGTTTATTTAATGTACTGCACTGCTGACAGAAACTTGTGACCCATGACATTCACTCACTAGTTCACTTGTTCTAGAGATGTGAAAATAAAAGTGATTTGACTTGATACATCATATTAAAAACAACCAGCAGTATTAAATAAAACATTCATTTTAATGAATTGAAACCCAAATTATGGTTATAAGGGCTGTTCCGAGTTAAAAAGTTAATTGGCAAGCAGTTTTAATTAGGAGCACCTTCGCAATAACGTAAAACACCAGCCATTAGTGTGCAGTATCCCTTTGGCAGCCAGTGACTATAACTGCAATTAAGAGCCTAATGGCAAGAAGAGAACTGAAAGAGCCAAAAAAGTATGATCCTTAATGAAAAGAAAATGTGCAGAAGATATGTGCATATTTATCACTGGATTTCTGCTACAAAACAAATACATTTGCAACAGTTTTTTACAGAATTAAGCAAGCATCACAAGACTGAGAGTCTCGCCTGTCCCATCTTACTGTGCCTGTGACACACAGACTGGTGGGAGTGGGCGCTTGGTAGCCAGTCAACTGGCAGCACCTCTGGGGCAACTGGGGGCTTCAGGGCCTTGATGGTGACATCAGTCTACCCAGGACTCGAATCAGCAACCTTCTGATATATAGAGTCCTAACCCTAATTCTATTCAATTTCAATTTGACCATACAGTTGCTCCAAGGCCCTTTACATGGGTGTGTTGTGATACATCATACATAACATAAAAACAGGGAATAGGAAGACAAAGGAAAGACAGAACGACACAAAGAAAAAGCCAGATGACAACGGAAGAGAGGAATCAAAAACTCCCAAGTAGAGAAAAAAAACCTTGTGGGTCAACTGGCTGCCCAACCCCCCAGGCATGCTAACATTATTGAAAAAGAAAACAAGTGGACTTGCTTGTTAAAAACAAGGTGTAACCCTAACACAGAGAGGCAAGAGCTTGGGGGCAGTCAACATGCAGCACCCCTCAAGCTATTAGTTTAAGGGCCTTGATTGTGACAGTCTGCCCCAGGACTCGAACCAGCAACCTGCTCCCAGGTACAGAGTCACACACTGTGACCAAAGCAGTCTAATTAATATATTCATTTCACATCTTAATCATAACAAACATTTTAAACCTGTCATGGACGTTTAGTAGATATAAGTGTGTTCAGAAGTTCTACCTGCAGCGGCAGCTGGATGGTCACTGGCTGTTTCTGCAGCTTCTCAAGCTCCGCCCTCAGGCGGGCGTTCTCTGCTGCCAGGGCCAGCTCCACCTCCCACCCCCTGTGGTTGTGCTCACCTGTGAGCGGCAGTGTCTCAGCCCCAATACTGTTACACATTCTCATTAGCCACACTGGCCTGAAACAGGTGACCAGAGGACCTTCTTCACGTTTACTGGCACAAGGAAGCATGTGTCAGTTTTTGGCAGTCAGCATTTCAGACCCCACCCCACTGCAAAACGTCTCAGGGTAGCCATGTGTCTCATGACGATTAATTAGCCCCCACAAGGGAGAGATGTTTTTTTTTAATGTTTTGATTTTAGCAGGGTTTGTACTGAAAATAGTTCCCACCTGTTTGTTTTTTCACATGGCTAGACTTGTTATTAGCTCTTTCAGACAGTTTGCCACTCAGAGCTCGCTCCATCTTTTCAATGACCTACACCACAAAAAAAGCATTTCATCGTGTGTTTCATAGAAAGGCTATACAAATAGTGTGATAGTATGCAGCAACTTATCTATACGCAGTGCCTTAAACAATAGTAAAGCCTTAGGAATGCTTGCAAATATTCTGGATTGCAAATGATGCAAACAGATTTCATTCAGTGACTATTTATTATTTCAACCTCACACACTAAAACAGAATATCAGAAAATGAATAATTTGTCTGTAGTAGTCAATAAATCAGTAACAAAGGCTAAAACTGAAAAATTATGCTGCATAAGTATTCAGGCTGTGTGCAAGTTGAAATAAAATCACTGCCCTCACTTAACCCCATCAAGCTGTGCATTAACGCTGTATCTGCACTGTAAGTCACCGTGCATGTTTAATTAGCAGCATCTACAGTGCAGAGCTTACATCTCTGCATGCTCTGGGAATATACAATGAGACAGAATCAGGAGCCGCATTGTCAGACTGCACAATCAGGCTGTGTATGCCTGTTGAGAGGCAGGATAATGAAAGGACTGTGCTGGGAGCACGCAGTACCTTCTCCTGCTGCTGGACTGTCGCTTCTAGGTCCACCAATCTGGCCAGCCGGCCTTGATATTGCTGGATGACAGTCTGCTGCTGCTGGTGCGTCCTCTGTAGCTGTTGCAGCATCTTCTCACTGTCATTCTTCTGGGGAGAAAGAGCATCGCCACGCTGTAGAAAAAGCATCACGGTCCAATGGACAGTCAGGAGTCCCGCCGGCTCTCACCCTGATGAGCTCGTTCTGCAGCTGCTGAATCTTGTCCCTTTGCACTGCAGATTGGTCTCTTTCACTGACTAATTTAAACTTCAGGGAGGCTGCGAGAAACAGCAGGAAAAGTAGCAGCAATGCCTGTCCTGCATTTTTTTGGCCTTACGCAAGTAGAAATAACTAAACGGAAAAGATCATGTTTCCAGAATCAAAAACCCTTTCCCAACATTCAGACAGAATGCGGTATATCATACGTATGTCTACAAAGTACTGTCCAAGTTTCCTGCAGCAAGCATCTTGCCTATATTCAGGAACACTTAGAAAGAAAATAAATCTGCTCTCTGACAAAAAATTAGTATTATTACTAATATCCTGAATCATAGCATGGCTGATTGTGATTATATAATAATTTCTCAGTACCTCAGTTATTTGTCATTATTACCCCGCAACCCTGAACAGGGCAAGCTGTTACAGAAAATGGATGGATGGATGGATGGTCATTATTATTAATCGATACTTTCTTTTATCATTTTTCTTGTTTTAGTTGAGGTGATGTCTTTGTCCAGTAAATCTCTATTACAATAAATATGCTTTCACAACCAGAATAATCTTTTTAAAGTCTTTCTGTTAACTGTTCCATTATCCTTCCCATATTCCAAGGTACTTTTGATGCTATACAAAGTTATACATGTTAACCTTAATACTGCATTCTGGCTCTGGATTATAGCTATTTGCACAAGGAAGCATGAAATAATCACTATTCTTGGATACCTCTCTGTGGAGTGAAAGTTGTCTCTGGAATATACGTACTGTGTGTTTGTGCCTCACATCCTGTAATTCTGGGTGATACAAAAAGGTGGGAAAACACCCGTTTGCGTTCAGGAAGACACTGAGCCGTCTCAGATGGCACTATGTGAAGGTTGTGTTCTGGCCTTTTAGGAGATAAGAGTTTAATCTTGTAGCATTTAGCATTCCGAAAAATGAGGTTGTGTTTGCACGTGTGCTGGGAGTGCAGAGAAATATGAAAGAATGTCATAAAACCCTCAGAACGGACAGGAATTAATGCCCTAACAAGGCATCAGACTTGTAAAGAGGTGAAAATTATTTTATAATATTCCAAACCCTTATAAAACTGAATTGGCGCTAGTTTAGAATAATGAAACTTCTTACAAAATAGTAGCATTCTTTTGGCTGACAGTTTCATCCAAAGCGATAGTTTCAGCAAACTGAGCCAGACGGTCCCTAGAACAACTGGGGATTAAGGGCCTTACTTAGGAGCCTAAGGGTGAAACTACTCTGCCGATCCTGGGATCTGCATCAGTGACCTTCTTCTCAGAAGCTCAGTGTCCAAACACACTGAGCCACACGCCCCTGTAGTGACTAACAGCTGTAATGTGTTCAGTCTGTTAAAAACAATAACATAAGTAAAGTGTTCTCCTAGGCGTCAGTGCGGGAAATAAATCAGCAAAAAAAATCAGGCAAATGAAGGAGCAGCTCAGAGACGAAACAGCGTTGTCTCTTCATGGGTGTCAGAGGCACGAGCTCCCAGTGCAAGTGCAGGGCGGGCAGAGCAGGCAGGCTTACCAATGCAGTCAGCGATCTCCTCTTTGCTCATGATGTCGCTGTCAGTGCTGAGACGGCTGCGCAGCTGGCTGTTATCAGAGTTCAAGGTGCTGACCTGCCTCCTCAGTGCCAGGATGTCCTCGGCCATTTTGTTCATGGCTCTGTGGTAATTCTCCATCTCCTCCCCATTATTACCACATTATTACGCATCGCATTAAATTACGCCGAATCATAAACATCGTGTTAATCAATTCACAATCGCACTGATGTAGCTAAAACCTGACAAAATGTAAAAATGACACAAAGCCAGTGAGGTGCTAAGTCACTGCAGTCACACGATTACTGCAAGCATGTAAATCAAAGTGAGTTTTACATATTTCCAGTTTTTACTTTCCAAGACAAGTGTGTCTTTGAAAGTGTATGCTGATCTCTGTGGCCAGCAGAGGGGGAAGGTGTGTAATCACTAAGCAGTATGACCTTGTAAAACAGGCCTCGCCATTTCTTACTGCTAGCAACAAACAATTTCACATTTGTACCACTAGGGGTCATACATTTCCTAGGTTAGGTCATAACCATCAATCCGTTGTCCTGGTGAATATATAGCTATCCATTTTAGCCAAAGCATTCAATTGATTAACCAGTGAATTATCAATTAATTCACTAATTGGACAGAAGCAATCATTTCAATAATTGAAATAGTGCCAAATACTAACAGCAGTAGTGACACATTTTTAGGATTCTTACTATTTCATGAGTGTATAAATGAGCAATTCTTGTGTCACCGATGTAGTAAATTTGAAACTGCTATTTTCTTCTGAGTGTTCACTGACATAATAAATTAATACATTATTTGTTTCACAGATGAGGGGTGGTTCACACATGACTTCTTTAAATGATTGCCAATCTAATTCGCAGATGAGCAGTATTATTACACAAGGCAACGAAGTCACTATTAGCTACCAAAGTCTGTCTTGCCCCAAAACTAAAGGCAAAAGAGCCACAATCCAGGACATTTTATGGGATTTCATTCTTTGTTATTGATGGTTGTGGTTCCCCTGAGTCTCATGAAAGTAAACAGCACTTAACCGAAGGACTTAAAACAGCTGATGACTGTGAGGCTTGTATGTGGACATGACTGCAGGCCAAGCAGGAGCTGAGTAAGGTGTCCATGCTCCATTACATATGCTGAAGTGCCCCCTGCTGGCCTGATAGGATGGACACCAACCATGTACTCACCCTGCTTTGATGTTCTGTATCTGCAGCATGTGCGTCGGTTACTGAGGTGCTAAGGGAGAGATGCATGGAATCTGTAACCCTTCTCCATCCACCCTCATTTCATTGATTTCTAAAGACTGTCTAAAATATATGCTGAACATGAAGCCAAGTAAGTATTGCCACATTATTAGATAAAATGATTTCAGATGAAGAAATATTTAACAGTAGTGTAAAATGTTAGGTTGAAACGTTAAGATATATATTAGGCTTTAAATCAGGTCCTCTCTGTGGTAATTGAACAGTATTCTGGAGCAACCTCCCTCCCTTAATCACAATGTATGGCTCATTGGCTCATTGAGAAAGCACAGACCAGACCCTGCTTCAGCGTCGCCTGAATAATCAGACTCCCGAGAGTAAGAGGCTCCAATATTCAGGTCGAGGCAAAGCCAACAGAGCAACTAATCTAATATACATTAGAACCAAAATGACAGTGACAGTAAACATTTCAGTATAATTTTAAAACAGACCTCCAGGATTAAACTGCAGGAAGAAGAGGCACGAGAAGGTGGGAGAGACGGCTGCCCACCTGGAGGTGGCCTCGGGGAGATGTGCCGTGCTCACGGTACTGTGGTCCGGCTCTGGCTGCTGTTGTGTTGGAGCTTGCAGCATGTCCTGGGTTTGGCCAAAAACATGCACCCTCTCCTGGAGGATCCCAGCCAAGGCATGGAGAGAAGGCAGCCCAAACACACCACCTTGGACCTGTCATGTCCATGGACCAGTTTGTGAAGTGATGCTGGGGCACCTTATAACCAAACATTCAGGTTGAGAGCCACACGATATTTGTTGAATTAGGATAGGATGTTAAAATGAGATCAACACCTCATGGATATTGGGGGACATATAGCAACAAAAAGAGTGATACAGAGTGCTGCTCCCAGGATAATGGGGGACATACAGCAACATAAAGAGTGATACAGAGTGCTGCTCCCAGGATAATGGGGGACATACAGCAACAAAGAGTGCTGCTCCCAGGATAATGGGGGACATACAGCAACAGAAAGAGTGATACAGAGTGCTGCTCCCAGGATAATGGGGGACATAAAGCAACAGAAAGAGTGATACAGAGTGCTGCTCCCAGGATAATGGGGGGCATACAGCAACAGAAAGAGTGATACAGAGTGCTGCTCACAGGATAATGGGGGACATACAGCAACAGAAAGAGTGATGCAGAGTGCTGCTCCCAGGATAATGGGGGACATTCAGCAACAGAAAGAGTGATACAGAGTGCTGCTCCCAGGATAATGGGGGACATACAGCAAGAGAAAGAGTGATACAGAGTGCTGCTCCCAGGATAATGGGGGACATACAGCAACACAAAGAGTGATACAGAGTGCTGCTCCCAGGATAATGGGGGACATACAGCAACACAAAGAGTGATACAGAGTGCTGATCCCAGGCTTTAGATTTCCTGTCATCTCCCCTATTTCCAATGATATTCTACATATAGAAATTAACAACAAGCTCACACCAAATGACTTCCTCTGCAGCAGTTCCCAGCCACAAAGCAGGTCCCCATCAGGACTTGACTCCTGACTCGTCACCATCCATTCACGACTTTATAAGAAAGTCCATTATCACCCCCTGTCCAGCTTCCCCTCTCTGCCCGCCCTCAACATCACCGTATTCATCCAATATGCCCTCAAAAATCTTTCAGTTATAAAGCTTTGATACCATTTCAGCTTGCCTACTGTATGCACATATTGTATAGGAACTATTCATAGGTCAATGACTCATTAATAAATATTTTGTACGCTAAAAATTTTACCCTGTATACACTGGGTGTTTTCTATACCCTGGTAACTGCATTACTAACAGCCAAACTCACACGATGCACTGAAGGGAAAAAGGAATGAAGGCAGCAGGTCCTGGCAGAGAACAGTAAGACACCTGGCCATGCAGAATGTTCTTTCAGAAAGATGCGCAATGTATAATAACCTTCTGCCGGACAAATACCTCTCTGAGGCTCTAGGGAACTTTTACTTGAGGCTCATGGGTTTTGAAAAATGCTCTCATATCTTATCCATTGTAAAGTGGGGGTGGGGAGGTTTGGTTAACAGGTGGCTGATAACCTGTGGCTCCAACTCACAGACACAAACCCTCAGCTAACAACTTTCTACCAAGCTCAATGAACAAAATGGCACGTCATCCTTAGTCGATACAGCAGCCCATAGCCTACCTTCAGTTCATCCTCAGTGTGAGTCTCCTTGTTTTGCATCATGATGTAGAGCAGACAGAATCTTTTTCACGAAAACCCTTAACTAGTCCAGGCAAAGATATTATGAGTTCATGTTCTCAACATGCACGCCTCATGCTCTTGTTGCTACAACACAAACTTCCCATAGCAACTCTGCTGGCCAATGAGATCACTTCTTTCACTCAAAACAAGAAGAGCCTTTTGTAGGAAATTACAAGCTTTTGAAGGGAGATTAAAGATAAGGCAGCAAACTTAGCATTGTTATTATATCTTAGCATTATCATTCTTTCTGGACTGTTCTTTCAGTGATTTCCTACTGGCTGTCAATTAGCCAGTACTTAGTTAAAGATACAGCATTATGTATTTTTGTCACGTGAATATCTAACTGATCAAAATTATGACTAAGTATGACTGAAACAGGCTGACGAAGGTTCCACTGCATGGTTCCCACTTTGAGCTTTAAGCTTCACACTGGACACACTACCATAGGTGCTCACTTTGTGTTCCTGAAAACAGTAAACAAGCAATGTACAACCATGTCAGCAGTGGCATTGGAGGGACATGGATACCCTGACAGATGCAGGGGTCCCAGCACTAGGCAGGGGCCATTTCATACGTAAAATCATATATAAAATTGGGTGGGGGCCCCAATGTGACATTCAGCCAGGGGGCCCAGAATTTCTAGCTATGCTCTGCATGTAGTTACCAACAGTCCTACCTGGCATCTGGAAGTAACAACTGTTTCAGTTACATAAAATGTTCAGTCTCAGACATCAATCATTTTTACATTATGAGCAGTGTTTGGAATCTATGAGAGCATGTTGGCTCTGCACAGCAAATAGCCCCTGAGTACCAGTTTATCTGCACGTGGTTTATTAGGACAGTATTGTTTTCTTTCTATACACACAGACTGGGCAGGTCTCTCTTATTCGGACTTCTTCATTTCTTCTGCTCGTATTGTTAATCTTAACCTGCTAACTGTAAGCTAATCTTTAAATTATCAAAAATATTGGTTTAACTTTAAATTGATTTGCTATGTTATTCCTTAATACAAATTAGAAAAACGAATAATAATCATCGCTAAACAATATCCTTCAAGTGGCACTTGTTGCTGGTATGGTAGGGGTCACTGCCCTGGTATGGTAGGGGTCACTGCCCTGGTATGGTAGGGGTCACTGCCCTGGTATGGTAGGGGTCACTGCCCTATCCTGGGCTTCCCTTTAGACTCACCACACCCCCAACCTGGACAAGCAGTACAGGAAGGAGGACGGGTGGAGATCAGTCTCTTACACATATGTAATCAGTTTTGATCACTTTATAGACTGAATGTAGGCAAATTGAGAATATCTTCAAAGACTACATTCTGCCCCAATACTGCTTCATAGTATTTCTCACTTACCAATGACATTCCTGAAAAGATAATATTTTTTCTAGGCCAGAGGTATTGGTCCTAATCAAAATAATCATCCATGCATCATACGGGTGATTATGTGAAAGAAAATAAAACAGGAAAATGAATATAGACCAGGACTATTGTTCTCATTCACTGCTTATTCAAATAAGTTCTTTATTATGTCGTTGCTGTAAATGTTTATTTTTCATCTGACTCCTAGTAATTCTGGCCAAAGTTTGATAACAGTCCTTTGTCCACAAGTCTATCCATTCCCCAAAGTCCACATCCATATTTAAGTTGTTTTTCAACATTTAAATTTGTGTGGATACCTTCATTAATCCAATTCCAAAAAAAATCATGTTACAATATTTCATATTTTTCCAGTATCGTGCAGCCATAGTATATTATAGCAATTTTTTTTTCATGCCATCCATATCTCATTGAATCTGTTCTAACCAGATTGCAATTAAAGCTTGGCTCTCTTCCTTAATCCATGCATACATTATTATTACTTGATAGATATTGATAGAGTGCTATGTTGTCAGATTAATATTTACATGTTAGAAATATGTGTTAAGAAACAGGATCGGTAACACCAAACAACTTGACACACTGGATTTCTAATACGTACCAATTTACTTCATCTACCCAAATTTGAAACCTGATTCTATTTTTTTCCTTCAGAGAAAAAGTGCAGTTGGATTCATTTCCAGAGATCCATTTAAAAAAATCAATAGCATGTGGAGATCAGATTAAAATGTGCACTTACTGCTGACATTGATCGAATCCTTTGTAAAACCTCTCTGAGGTTTCTGATCAACGGTTAATATCTATAAAGTATTCAGCTTTGGTTAGGACATACTGTACAACGTAAGATATGCCACATATTTCAACTATGTCAAGTCATTTCAACCCACAGAACTTAAAATAGTACAGCTAAAAACCCAGAAACTATTGGTCACAAGCCCAGAGCTTCCACTATGGCACCTCCAGTCTGTGCTCCTTAGCGAAACGAGAACTGCAAAACAGGAATTCACACAGTTTACTAAATTCAGTAAATTAAGAAAAAACTCCATGTTAATTCGAGCAAGTATTGAGTGGGTCCAGGTGACGTCCCGGGGTACTGGGTACTGGGAGACCTGGCAAAAGCAGTATGTATCCATTAACAAGCAGCAGAAGAAAAGTTAATAAAAAAATATTTTTTTTTGTACACAGCACAGTACAAGAGTCTTAGGCAATCGAAGGAAAGGGGTATTAAAACTATTTCTCTGGGTATTTGTGCTCCAAAGAAAACGACAATTTAATAATGGAAATTAAGAGTAACAATGGAAGCTAGTAAGAATTTCTTGTTCTCCAAAAAAATAGTCACTGATATCTAGTTGAATGGCTAGATGAATGTCACTTCAGTTCTCAAACGTCTTCGGGGGGCATTTCAGCCATTCCACATTATTGTTAAGTTCACAACCAGCACAATTCATTCATTAAATTAGTTAAATAATTTGCTGAGGTATTGATTAATCATACAGCATGTACTTGTGGTCAAACCAAAAAATACATGGGTGTATTGAAAGGGTGCAGCAAATACTGGGGTGACTTTTGGATAGGTTTTGATACGGTTTAGCGAACACAGTTTGGCAGATAGCTTATATACATACATACACATGCACATTAGACAGCGGCATGTAGGGGACCCCACAAGACGGGATTTGCAAAGACAGAATTTTATGGTATGTGCTAAAAAGAGCAATAAATTCATTATGCTATTTGGAAGATATGCTGCTCAAAAATAAACGCAAAACTTTCGAATGGCTTAAAGAGATGCCTTCAAATAATGAGCAGTGAACCTCTTCCAAAACCTTTAACTAAAATGTCAATAGCCATTCATTTTCACTGCTACTCACTAAGGACCCTACAATTCAGAGAGTTCAATGAAATATAACCACCATGAATCCAGGATCTAGGACACATTCTGTCTGCTTGGGGTTCACGGTTAAACAAGTCATCAGCAGGACTGCCCCATGGGACACCATGTACCACACAGCATTCCCATACCCACATATATATAGCTCACTCTGGCGGTCCTGTTCTGGATGTTGCCCTAGCTGGTGATTCCTGATACAGGGTCCAGGCTCACTGTGACGGTCCAGTTCTGGATGTTCCCCTGGGCAGTGCAAATACAGTGTTAACATTGGAAAAATGATTTTTGGAGCAGACAAATTCTTTTTGCCTTAGATTTCAGTGCAAAAAGGTCAATTTTTGTAAAACCAAATACCGCAATTACAAACTTTTCACTTAATTTTTTTTACTCAGCAAAAAAATTCATAGAAGATATCTGAACTTGCTTCGAAATCGCCCATCTCTGAATGTGAAAGCACAGTATGGGTAACCACTACTAGAACAGTGAACATGTGCATTATTGATTCTGTAATCAATGCTGTCTGTTCTCTGCAGCCCCATACATCACAAACATCAGACATATGGGCACTACTAGTCCCTCTCTTAATCTTCCTGTTAAGCATTTTAAGCTTGTGCATTGACTTTGCTCAATGATAATGAAATTTGATTAAACAGAAAGGAATTCAGGGACCTAATGAAATCAAGATAGCAAAATAACCCAAAGAAACACACCCAGACTAATTCATTCACATAATGTACTTTAAATACAAATAGACAGATACTGATGGAAATCTATTTTTTAAATCAGCAGGAGAGTACTGAAAATGGAGGTATATACTGCATAATTATTTGAATGAATGCCTTTGAATCTCTAATTGGGACACTATCTTTGTCAATGCAAGAAAGAAGACAGGAAGGATACAAAATACATAAAAATATAAGATTAATGCATGGTAAAATAGAACAGAAAAAAATTGAATTTAAATAAGTAAATAGAATACTAGAAATAATGTAAAATGAGTGTAAAGAATAAAAAATATAAACTATGTAAAAATAAAGATAAAAAGTAGCTGAAAACATTTAAGCAGCTATTGCATATAATAATGATTGATGTGGATCAGCTTTGAAGAGCAATAGAATTCAACAGGCATGTAATGAGGGTTAATCTCGTATTATGGCACCTTATGCAATGGACATGCTTTGCGATTTTCTGTAAACACCACTATGACTTCTAAAAAACTACCCACTGTTTCCTGTCTTAACCAGTTTTCATTCTAAGCTGCTACAGTCCCTAAAATCCCTGTTGCTTTGAGCTTAAGCAGGAGCCATTTTTGGGGGACAGCAAAGGTCTTCTGGAAATCTAAGTAGATCACATTGTAGGCCTTTTTATGAACGACTCGTCAAGTAGCTTCATCAAAGAACTGAAGTAGATTTGTTAAACAGGATCTACCTCTCCTAAATACGTGTTAGCTATCCCTCAGAATGTTATTCAAAACCAGGTAATCTACCATTTTCTCTTGAATTATAGTTTATATTAATGTTAAACTAATTGGCCTATAGTTTGCTGGATGGCTTCTATCCCCTCTTTTGAATATGGACGTTATATAAGCATGCTTCTAATCAGAAGGTACCACACCAGCAGATAAAGATAAAGGTCAACAAATACTATCCCTAATCTCTTTTAAAGCTACAGGTAAGATTCCATCAGGGCCCTGTGATTTATTTTGAACTTGACTGCATAGCACATCAGCTTCAGTTATACGTATATCAGTCAGAGATGGCAGAGGTTAATTAACCTAAGTGTCAGTATGTTACCCATGTCATCCACAGCAAACGCCCATGCAAAACAAACTCATTTACTATATTGATTTCATTTTCAATTATATGACCCTTACCATTCTGCATTGTCTATAGCTTTTAAAGCTTATTGGAGTTCAAATATTGGAAAAATAAAAACATTTGCTATCCTTGCCCCCGGCAAGCAGGTTGGCACCTTGCACAGCAGCCTCCTCCACTGGTGTATGAGTGTGTGTGTGGATGGGTGGTGTGTGTGTGGATGGGTGAATGTGAGGCATGAACTGTAAAGCACTTTGAGTGCTCGTAGTAGAAGAAAAGCAATATATAAATGCAGTCCATTTACCATTTATCCTTAGTCTCTAATACAACCTTCCATTTGACATTCCTCTTAGTGATTCTAATACTTATAACTCAAACTGTAGACTTAGATACTGCATCTGTATTCTGACATCATTAGTTATTTTCCATTTATGGAAGGGCCCTTTTCCTCCTGACCTTATTCTTAATTTCAGTAGTAAAATCGGTATGAAGTCCTCCTGTGCTTGCAATAGTGTGCTTTAAAAGTCCCATGACTCAGTTTTATTTAACTCCACCCAGTTTGCAGTTTGTCTCAAACCAACCTTCCCAACACGGTATATTTTGTTTTGGACTTTGCTCTTCCAACACTAAAATGAACCACAAATTTAACCATGTTATGATCACTACTGTGAAGTGGACCTAAAACCTCAAATCCTCATTAGGGATCATTAGGGAACTCAGTGGCCTGTCTTCTGTTAAGCATAACAAACGGGAAAATAACATCCCTGCACCAATTCCACAATCTCAAGTTCATGCACAGTGCAGCCAGAGATTGTGTCCCACTGCATACCAGGCAAGGTAAATCACCTATAACCACATTTTTTTGTTACTCATAACCCTGATATCATTGTGCGACATTCTACTTTCCTTCACAACTACATTTGGCGCTCTAACAAACACCAAGTAAAACGTTTCCCTTTGAGGAAAAAAAGGGCTATTAAAAAGAACAGACAGCTTTCCTAAGTATCTGAAGGCCTAAAAAAAAAAAAACAGGCAAAGCCAAAGAAATGTCTTCCGTAGACTAACTGGCTACAAAACAAAGATAACAAAACAACTAACAACAACATATTACAAAGGAAACAAGCTTTAACACCTCAACCAGCATCTGGTCTTACTTTTATATCACCTATAGTCTGAGGAAAATTTAGATCAGGTGCAGCTTTTGGAGACGTCAGCCAATCAGGCACATACCACACTAATAGGATGATTGGCTCTTAATTGTCTAATTGGCTCATAGTTCTACAACAGAGCCAAACAGAAACGGGAAAGAAGAACTAATTGTTCTCACCTAAATATCTCTAACCATCGCATAGGAACTATAGACTCAATATGTCTGAACCACATCATGCTATTTAAAATACTAAAATGTCCACTAATTAAATATGATCTCCCTAACTTGAAGTCAGTGGTTTATGTAAAGGATTTTACAATATAGCAAGATCTTGTAATACAGTACATCAAACATGCAACATTAACATCACCAAACTAGCATCTGTACCTACAGATTATTGTGATATGCTGTGTTTGGAGCAATTATATACTTAAGCATAATGCACTTTTAAAATTTATTATATTGAGCAGATGAATGGAAGAAAGCAGAAGAAACAGCTGTAACCTTTATAGGCTTGTATATGATGTGTTTGATATTTTTTTGACTGTGGCAAGTTTGATCATTGAAGAAATACATTTTGTACTTTTGCACGCTTGCATATTTGTTTTTTCCATTTGTCAGCACACAAATTTAGACTAATCCTGGCACAAGAGGGGTTGGATAAACTGCTTACATTTGACTGAATAATCCTCTAGCACGATACCCCCCCTCCCTCCATCACCAAATTTTACTGACAGCATTCTCACCCTACCCTGAATGGAAAGTTTTACCACTGGCATCCTGCACTTTGATCAAAATATTATTATTATTCATTTTTTTTATAATACTGTCACCTTTTTCATCTCCAAAAATATCTTCAATGGCCCCCTACTCATGTCAGCCTGGGGTCCCCAGAGGAGAGATCACATTAGTGAAATGTGATCAGGCATGGTATGGATTGGCAAGGGTGAATACACCCTTAGTAGATCCTTCTTGTTACATTTTAGCAGAGGAGTGTTTGAAAAATGCATTTATAACATGTTTGCTATCCTTAACTAATTCCACACAGCTGACATCTTTCAAACAGGACTTGGATGTGCATTTGTATACAAGGTATTTGCAGGGTATCACATGTTAAAAAATAGGTCTTTCATTTAGTTTCAGTCCCTTATCCTCAGCTGAAATTACCAAACCAATCTCACTTATGAATTCCATCCATCCTCCAACCACTTATCTTGGTCAGCGTAGGGGGAGGCTTCCACCCCCAGCCCTATCAGAGCAAAATTTACCAAAGGGAACCCACACCAACACCCCCCCCACCTTCTAGGCAGCACCCCACGCTATGAGACCCCCCCTTCCCTTAGGGGAAGATGTCTATTGCAGACAGCACTGGGGTATACTCTGGGCAGGTTGAAATTCCACTGCATGCCAAACGAATCCATACCCACAGATGTCATTAACCCGGGTTCTTTGTTTTAGCATTAGAAAGTATGATTATTCATCCATTCATCCATTTTCTGTCGCTTATCCAGGGTCAGGTCACGGGGACAGCAGTCTAAGCAGGGCTGCCCAGACCTCCCTTTCACCAGCCACCTCCTCCTGCTCCACCTGGGGAATACCAAAGCGTTCCCAGGCCAGCCAAGAGATATAATCTCTACAGCGTGTCCTGGGTCTGCTCCAGGGTCTCCTCCCGGTTGGACATGCCCGAAACACCTCCCCAGGGAGTCGTCCAGGAGGCATCCTAGATAGATGCCTGAACCACCTCAGCTGGCTCCTTTTGATGCGGAGGAGCAGCAACTCTCCTGAATGTCCTCACCCAATCTCTAAGACACCCTACGGAGGAAACTAGTGTCTGCTGCTAATATCCGCAATCTCATTCTTTCAGTCATTACCCAGAGCTCATGACCATAGTTGAGGTGAGGAATGTAGATCGACTGGTAAATCGAAATCTTCGACTTCCAGCTCCACTCTCTCTTCACCACGACAGAATGGTACAGCATCCGCAGCAGGCTGCTGCACTGACTGCGGCAGACTAACCACACGTCTGTGGGCCCTCCAGTAAGTCTCTTAACCTCCAGCTCTGTGGTGGCTTTTGCTGCCCTTTGCTGTCAAGTTTATTCTCACCTAAATATGTGTATCACTGAGATCAAGTTGGGCTCGGCAGAAAGAGGATTTCCCCATAGGGATCAATACAACAACAGCATCAAATTTAATTTTGTATAGCGCGTTATCACAACATTACATTGACTCAAGGCGCTTTACAGTATCCCCACCCAAAGATCCCAGTGAGCAAGCCAGAGGCGACAGTGGCAAGGAAAAACTATCTAGAAGGAAGAGACCTTAGGAGGGACCAGACTCAAAGGGGCCGGCAGGGACAGTCAAATAGGAGAGATGGCTAAGTACCAAGTCACACTGTCCAAATCATAAGATTTGAGACACACCTGGAGAGCAGGGAGGTGATGAAAAGCCAACGCTCCCACCAATCGGCAGGCAATCAGAAGTAAGGCAGCGGGTCATTCGTGGAAGATGACGCAGGGAGAACGGCGAGCTGGATGCACATCATGGGTAGTGGTCACAATTAAAGTTTCATGAAACATGTGGACTCTCCCAGCACCCTAAAGCTTTTTATTGGAACATATTTTAATGCTTTATAATGGGGCAGGAAATAAAAAGGCACCCCCCCGCCTTTCCAGGACTGGAAGTCCCCCCCCCCATAAGTCTAGCCTCTCCCCCAGCCACCATCCCCCATTCTGCAGATCAGCTTTCCGTCATGGTTATATGAGTCGGTGTGCTGGCCGGGTTACATGGAGGTAATTTAATGAGTGGAATTGATGTGAGGCTTCATTCCGGAGCTAAAAGCTTCTCTTCCTGTCAATGGGAAGCACAACTGGGATTTTTCTTTTTATATAGAATTTGCATGTTCATGGGGCTCCTAAACAATTCTGAAGAACTCTAAATCAATTTATTAAAAGGGAACAATGATTAAGCTTTGAGTCACTTTAAATACATAAAGCAGATATTTAGCAACAGCTCAATGTGGATTCAGCACAGCTCATTCATAGAACCCATATTACGTAAAAAATATTGCTACTACATAAAATGCTATTTATTTAAAATAAAATTAAATAAAACAGTTTTATCCAAGTCAACACACATTTTTGAGAATGCCGGGTCAGTCAGTCAGTCTGTGGACTGTTTGGAAGTTAAGGTCCTTAATCAAAGGTCCAAAAGTGAAAGCCCAGGGCCTAACCGACTAAGCCATACAACATAATGACAAAAACCTAAAAAAATCTTGCAAATGTTATACATGTTAAATATATAGTTCTGACATTCTGTGAAGTTTGATTATTTTAAGGGGACATGATTAGCTGAAAAATATATTCAAGTAAACAAATTAATTTATATGTGCATTATGTACAACACACATAAAATTTTAAAGTAGAGAACAGGAAATACATTGCTCTATCATTCATTTCATTAATATATAATTGTCTGAATTTGTCACATCATGAAATAAGCAGTAAATAGTATATATTCAATATCCTGAAGATGTACAGGGATGGAAGGCCATTTTCTGCAAGCTACACATTGCATTAGCAATCTTATTAACAAAGCAACCTTTGACACTTACTGTATTTCGTGGCATGGTGACCTGCATTCAGAACCCTACCATTTATTTTCACAAGGAGGGGTAAGACATTAGTATTTGTGTGGAATTGGTACCCAGGGCACACTGCACTGCTGGTTAGCCACAGCAGAGACCCACGCAAACTGCCACATGGCGCGCAAGTGACATATTGACACACAGAAACATACCCACAACATGCATGTGACATACTGACACAGTGATATACAGACACAAATACAGACACGGGCACATTGACTCATTCTGTGTATGAAATTGATTCTGTGGAATCATGAAATGCATTTCATTACCACGCCATTTTCCCCTCAATAACACTGTCCCCAACAGTTCAGATCAGACATATTGAGTAGCCTGCATGTAATATGCAACAATAAAATGGCAAATATGAATGCATTAACATAAAGAATCACAGACTGTCTGCAGCTCCTCGTAAAGTCGCTGGTGTCGTGAACTGCTGATGACAAAATAGTGACACTAATGCGTACATACAACAGTATGGTGAATAGCGAAAGCTGGCATTATTGCCTTAAGGACTCTAAGCAGCATCAAGCATATCCGATAAACTCGCTATGAGCCAAGTTTACTAAAAGAAACTAAGTGCAGTTAATGGAAAGAAAACAACAATAAAGAAACAACAAATGGGATAGTTGTAGCAGGAAAAGTCTACAATCAATAACCCAAACAGGAAGGCACAGATCATCCCCTGGTACAGTCACAGTCAGGATATATGTTTGAAAAAGAGTGTTGATTCTAGGAGTTGGCATCATTCATTTCCAGCCACATGCTATGGTGGGCATGGCCGGCTGTCCAGAGCCCCCGTCCTGAAATTTGACATTAGCTGGAGTCCCTGAGATGCCATTGAGACACTATATAACTTTGTCATCAGAGACCAATTCAGAGAAATACAGGAACCCCAGATACATGAGAAAATGATGAAAAACTGGTGTAGAACGTAAACACATTATTTGTATGGATTTAAATGCAGCATTATAGTTTATTCTTTTTATATATATAGTCATTTTTATATTCGAAATATAGCTTAAGTGGGTTGAAAAGATACTACAATCTGTGCGTGCACATTATCATATAAGCTGTGCCTGGGGACTACATACATCTGTGTGTGTAGGATGAACATTGATTTCTTATTTGAACTACAGGGGTAGATACTATATCATGTGTTCATTTAATTATACTCTTCCCAGAACTGACTATGGCTACAATGGCTGAAAATCATCAGCTGTTTCACAAATACCAAGACACAGGGTAATTCATTGTACAATGTTTTCGTATGCATTTTCTGTGATTTTAATTTGATATTGATGTTATGAATATAGTGAAAGATGTGACCGTATATAAGACATTATTAAAGCAGCAGTTATTTGTCAAGGCAGAGAAGTGCAAGTTTCACCAACAACCTATTTCCTTCCTTGAATTTGTACTCTTGGAACGTGCAGTCCAGATGGACCCAGAAAGGTTCTAGGTGGTTGCTGAATAGCCACAGCTTTGCAACTGAAAAGATCTATTGTGTTTCCTTATTTCTGTGAATTTTTACCAGCATTTTATTCGGGGATACAGCTTGATTGTCAGCCTGCTCAAACCGCACACCTCCACCAAGGCTTATTTTTAGTGCTCAGAAGCGGCTCAGTGAGTATTTTCTGACTTGGAGAGGAGTTAAACTTTGGCTCCCATTCTATGGATCCCCAATCTCTCTAGGCAGTTGTCTCTGGCACCGGGGTCGGAGCTGTTCCCTCCCAGTGGCACTTTGTGGACAATAACTTATACACCTGCACCTTTTTTCCCTTGTAAGTTGACACCGGCTGAAAGAAACAACGTATCACATCCAGCCGGAGTCGGGCAGAAAAAACAGACAGGAGTCAGGATGACAGGTAAAGGAAAGGGTTTTAATCCGGGAATAGGGCAAGAGAAAGGAATAGGGGTCACGGGGCAACACTCACGCTAACACTACAGATTACACAGATGACAGATCAGGGGAAGACTGATACAGACGCGGACTAAATACATGCGGGTAAGGCAGGCACGGACTGACAACAGGTGGCCACGATCAGGATCAGACACGAGGTAACGAGGGGGCGTGGCACACACGAGGTTTGGACGGGTGGATCATGACACAACGACATCAGTAATCACGAATTGCTGGTGGTCAGACTAACCGTAGAAAAGTACCAGCAGTGGCTTGAAGGCACCAAAGAGGCTTTCTTGACTCTAATAGATCATAAGAATGTGGAGTATCTGCAGTCTGCAAAGCGTGCCAGTGCTTCTCAGGCTAGGTGATCATTATTTTTCAACCAATTTATTTTTTGGATTTCTTTCAGGCCAGGCTCCAAAAATCATAATCCCGATCCTCGGAGGAAGGTAAGGAGAACCCTGATCCTATCTTGCCCACTAGTCATGTCATTGGGGAGGTTCCTAGTATGATTGAGGAAGCCATACAGGTGGTATATCACTCCCACCCAAACAACTGTCCACTCACCAGTCCTCCAGTGGGGACAATCCTCCCTCTTAGCTTGCCAGGTTTCATTGTACCCCTGCCCTGCTTGAGCAGTGCTTCTAATAGCCCTCTATTCTTCAGAACATCTGTGTATTTGTAGCAGTATACCCCACCTGTGCATGGGATACAAATCCCTCTCATGCTCTAACCAGGCCACTACAACTCTACCTGTTCCCCGTTGCTCCTGGTGCTGTGTGACTTCACATTTTGTTATTAGCCGTCCGTCATCCAGGGAATTCACTGGTGTACTCATGGTCATTGATCACTTCTCAAAAGCTGATAATTTTGTTACAGTTCCCAAATTCCCCTGGGCAAAGGAGATTCAAAGAGGTCTCTGAAAGAGGGCTGTAGTTTGTCTCCAGGTTCTGGTGGGAGTTCTGCAGGTTGATTTGTGCTACGAGCCACTTGGAAAGGTTCCACCCACAGCCCAATGGTCAGACTAAGACAGCAAACCAGGATCTGAAACAAATTCTGTGTTGCTTAGCTCCCCACTTCCCTTAGGTGGAATACACTCGTAACTCTCTGCCTGTGTTGTCTACATGTTTGTCCCCTTTACAGTGTTGCCTGGGCAATCAACCTCCTGTCAGGGTCAGCGCCCGTACAACCCTGCCCATCATGTCTCCTCCCCATTTGGCCAGCAGGTGTTGTTGGCCATCCTGTTCTCCTTCCTGTCTCTTGTCCTCCAGAGCCAGTGTGCTCTCCCTTGTCCCTGTACCGCTGTGTAGCTCAATGGGCTGAGCATATGGCTCAAAGACTGAGAACCTGCAGGTCACGGGTTCATGGCTGATTTGGAACAAGCCTTATCTGCTAGTTTGTATTTATTGGATTTTGTTTCCTATAGTCTTTGTTATTTTGTTGTTTTCTTGTTGAACCCGGGTCTTGCCTCGACCAACCAGCTAAAGCCAGAGAAAAAAGGAATGAAGGGAGAAGAGACCAGCAGAGGAGTCAACCGTCCTCCTAGGAGCCACCTCTTTCTCCCCAGCTTCGTTCCCTGCCAGTGATCGAGGGGAATCCCCGATCACCCAGGAAGTCACCACCGCTTCCAGCCTGCAGGTACCCCTTGCCAGCCCCACCGATGAGAAGCCGCTGCCCCAGGCGGTTTATCATTTCTGGGTAGCACACCTGGCCCATAAAGGGGCCAGCACGGTAAGGGACCATATCCCATGGGTCCCAAGGACTTTTAAAGGGGCAACGCCTGTTTTTTAGGCCCGACCCTATTGTCAATGTCCCAGACGTGCCTGATTTGTCTATCCCGCCTGACTCGCCGGTGCCACCTGTCTTGTTCATCCTGCCTGACTTGCCGGCGCCACCTGTCCTGCTTGTTCCAGCAGTCGCTGTTCTGCCCAGGGAGGCTCTGGCTACTGTGGTATCCCCTGCTGGCCCAGAGTCACTGGTTGCCGCACCACCTGAGCTCCCTGCTTCACCGGCCCCACTGCCTGAGCTCCCCTTGCTCCCAAGGTCCCGGTGCCGCCTACAGCCCCCCCTCCGTCTGCAGCTACACCCAGGGCTCCTGTGCCGGCCTCGCCTGCTACAGCTCCTCCCATGCCTGAGGTTCCACCGCCTTAGCTGGCTGATGCTCTGCCTGAGCCCAAGATCCCAGCGCCACCTCCACCTACAGCCATGCCTGAGGTCCCAGCGCCGGATCCGCCTGCGGCCAACACTCTGTCCGTGACTCGGCCTGCTGCACTGCCCGAGTTCCTGGTGCCACCTGCAGCTATGCCCAGGGCTCCTGCACCGGCCCCACCTCTGGATGCACCCGAGGCTCCTGTAGCGACTCCACTTGTCTTGCCTGTCTTGCCAGCTCTGCCCATCCTGCCTGGCTCGCTGACTCCACCTGCTACTCCGCCTGAACCTCCACCTGCAGTTGTACCCAGAGCTCCTGCTGCAGCTCCACCTGCTGCTGCACCCGGGGCTCCTATGACGGCCCTGCCTCCTGCTGCGCCTGAGGTGCCCGCTACAGTCCCACCTCTGCTCACGCCGAAAGTCCCAGCTACACACGTGGTCCCTGCTACAGCTTTGCCCGAAGCCCTGGCTCCTGCTCTGCCAGTCCCTGAGGAGGTCCCAGGGCGTACGCAGGGGTCGGGTCCCGCCCGCCCTGCCCCCAGGCTCGCCTGCAGTCCCCCGGGCTCCTGCTCGAATATGATCTGCGGGTCCCCCACCATCGCCTCGTTGGCCGCCTGCGGTCCCACCTCTGATGCCTCGGCAGTCGCCTGCGGGTTCCCCCACTCCGACTTGTCGCTCACCTGCAGGTCACCCCACACTAGCTCGTTGGTGAATGGCGCCTCTGCCTGCTGCGGCTGCGCCATCGCCTGCTGTGGCTTCCCCTCCCTCTTTGACTTCTCCATGGTCCCCTTCTGCTCCCTCCTTGCCTTCGTTGGTGCCCCCTCCAGGTTCAGCCTCTGCCCCGTCGTTGTCCCCTGTCTGTTCCTGTGTGGCCTCCTGTGTTTGCCCCTTGTCCATGTCCCTCCTGTCTTTGCTCCTCCTCCCTCAGTGTCTCCCGTGTTCACTCCTCGCCCTGTTGTTCCTCTGTTTTCTGTTCCCTCCATGTCTCCTTTCTTGATTTGTCTTTCTGCGTTTCCTGTCATTTGTCAGTCTTCTTGGTTTCTGCCCCTGTGCTTGTTCTGTATTCTTTCTCATTGATGTTTTGCTCTTGTTTTTTCAGGTCCTGTGCCCCCAGTTTCGTCTGATCCTCCTGTGTGCCACGCCCCCTTCATTACCTCGTGTTACTTCCCGATTGTAATCACTTGTTGCCTGTTATGTTCAGCCTCTCCTGTGTATTTAGTCCACATCTGAGTTAGTTTCCCCAGATCTGTCATTAATGTTTAGTTAACATGAGTTTGCCATGTGCTCCCCTTTGTCCTGTCCACTGCTAATAAACCACATTTGATAGTATTCACGGCTTTCTCACCTGCTTCCCCACTCACCGACACCCGGTCATCATACTACTTCCTGGCTGTTAACCAGTTTTCAATCCAAGCTGCTTGGTTGATTGGTTATGCGATTATTATATACACCTGTTATGCATTTTGTCTTGTTACCATTGTGTGTAAAGTGTCTGCCTCTGCTCTGTTATCTACTCAGTCTGTATGCTATGTTACTGCCTGTTGGAAATTCTGTCCCCTTGCCTGTTCTCAGTCCTTTTGGTTTTTGTTAGTATGAAGCCTTTTGTAAATAAATCCCTTTGATTTTGAGTTGCCAGTGGATCATCCACCTTTTTTTCCTGTCTGTGCCATGCCGTAACACCTCCATTGCTTCCAGCACTGGAGGAAGTGGTCTCGGTCCCATCAGTCCATCAGTTTCTCTGCTACTGTCAGCAGACCTGGATATTAGCCAGAGTTTCCATGTAGCGATCCTGAATGTGCATGGAGAAGTATGCCAGTCAACACCAGTCCCGGGACCCACCTTCCTGGGGGGGGCAGAAGGTTTGACTGAGTACTCCTTCTTGTCCCATCTTAAAAATTGATGCCCCATTACCAAGGCAGTTCAATTCATTATTTGTTTACTTGTGACTATGCATTAGTGCCACCCTAGGTTTCATGTGTCTCTCCTGAAACCCCATGCAGTCAGTCTCCTGGCCTCTCCTACTGTACACTACCCCCTCAACTCCCAAGTTGCTCAACAGAGGAGAGGCATACATGGTCTGGATGTTTATCACTGAGGTTGTGTCCAGAGAGGGTAATAGGCTGGCAGAGTGATCCTGGATATTGGTGAGTTTTATCCAGAACCCCTGTCTTTTCTCTGACATCCATCACAGTCATCTCAGGAGGCTGTATCATCCACTGGGTGGTTGTTGGGGGGAGGGGGGTGCTGTCACAGGTCAACTTTATGGGGAAGCTCCCCATAACTACACCATACCCCCAGGCATCCTGAGTTGGAAGACTGGCACTGTTGGGGAAGTCGCTTCCCCATCTTGCCCTCATCTCTTCCCATCTTGAGCCCTTAGGTCAAGATGGCGCATTAAGTTGCAATGGCCTCTTTAAGTCGAAACTTTTTGTGCTATAGTGTGGTTCTAGTTGACTTTCACATGAAATATATGCTCATATGGTACCGGAACAACTGGTGCACATCTGTCACTGCTAAAACTAAAAGTCCAACAATAAAACAACTTTGAGGATGAACTGTTGGACAAGTCACGCAATCTCAGCTTGTTACGGAGACCAGGCCATCAGACCACGGCATCTCCCGATGCTGCTGGCCAGATGAGGGGACATTGCAAGCAGTGCGTGAAGAAGCAGAGGCGTGGAAAGCAGGCAGGGGTTCATGCTAGGCTAAAAGCCGATGCTGCCTAACCAGCTAACACATTGATCCTACACGCCAGTATTCGCTCATTGGATAATAAACTGAACTATATCTGACTCCAGTGGACGTCTCAGTGTGAGTTCAGAGACTGCTGTATTTTTTGTAGTTTTTATGGAGACATGGTTCAGCGATGTCGTCCCAGACAACGGAATACAGCTAACCAGCTTGTTAGCCTTCTGTTCAGATAGAAATGAAGCTGTGTCCGGTAAGATCTGAGGGAGGGGGCTATATGCCTACATCAACACAAAATGGTGTAGGAATACCGTGCTGGTCTTTAGTTACTGCTCACTTCTCCTGGGCATTTCTCAGTCAACACCAAATCACGGCATGCCAGCTATATGGGACGGCATAATCCGCTTGTCATCCAGATATATAAAATTTCCTTACACTGTGGTTGAACAGGCAAACATTAAAGCGCAATTTGCAGCGATGTCCGGTTTTCCCCAATGTAATCGGAGCCATCGCCTGCACGCACATTGCTATAAAGGCACCTTCAGAGAACAAATTAGCTTATGTACATAGAAAGCACTTTCACTCTATTAATGTACAAATTATGTGCGATTCGAACATGTATCTTATTAATGCATGGGTGTCGCGGCCATTAAATCTGAGGAGGACGTGTCCCCCTCACATTTCATAATTTATCGTTTGGGGGGGGGGGGGGGGGGGGGGGGGGGGGGGGGGGGGGGGGGGGGGGGGGGGGGGGGGGGGGGGGGGGGGG
>JABFEB020000020.1:11722837-11739403 GCA_019775895.2 Stomatorhinus ivindoensis | reverse complement strand
CTTGCCTGCGCCCATCGCCTCATTGGCTCCTACCTGTTTACCTGCCTGCTCACCTGCAGCTGTTGCCTATATGACTCTTGCCTGCGCCCATCGCCTCATTGGCTCCTACCTGTTTACCTGCCTGCTCACCTGCAGCTGTTGCCTATATGACTCTTGCCTGCGCCCATCGCCTCATTGGCTCCTACCTGTTTACCTGCCTGCTCACCTGCAGCTGTTGCCTATATGACTCCTGCCTACTCACCTACCTATTGACCTGCCTGCGCCCATCGCCTCATCAGCTTCTGCCTACTCACGTATATCCGCCTTGCTGGCCTCCATTGACCCCTGTCACTGCCCTTCGGGAGATTGGCGGGGAGGGTTGCAGCGGGGTCCAAGAGGAACAGAGCCCTCATGTTTCAGTTCTCGTGTCTGGTCCCCTGAGTCTCCTCCCTGGCCAGTCCTGTATGTCCAGAGGTTGCACCTTTGGAGGTATGCACTGTCCAGTCCGCTGTGCCTGCCTTTTCCCCATGTTTTCCCTTAGGTGTGGCTCCAAATTGGCCCCACCTATGACCCATCAGTCTTACCTCTTGTTCCTGCCATCCTCTTGTTGATCATTCACAGCTGCTGATCCGTTTGCAGTACAGCCATGCAGTCACGTACCGGAGTTTACCATAAATATGACCAGTTGGAAATATAAAAACAAAACAAATTGAAATTATCTCAAATATACACATTGTTATTTATTAAAGCACAAATATCTAATAATGATCAGATATAGTTGCAAACAAAATCTGAAGAACAAGGAAATTACCTAAATATAAACAACATTGTAGCTAACCTTGATAAAAAATATGCTGAATGTTAGTTGAATATCAGATATAATAAGAATGTTTCTGTATTTATCAACACAAAATTTTTATTTGATCTGCCATAAATCACAAAATCTCCATATATATATATATATATATATATGTGTGTGTGTGTGTGTGTGTTTGTGTGTACACATGTTTCTCATCTATTTCGTTCATACAAAGCCTTTATATAGATAAACTCCTAGGAGATTTTCCACCCTTGAATTTTCCCTCGGCCTGTATTAGAGGTCCAGCCTATATTTTTTCCTGTCAATCACACCCCCAGCCACTATCTGAGACCCAGCTTTTGAATCTTGGTTTTTATTTGAAGAAATACAACACATTTGCTGACAAGTCATAGCCTTAAATATGGCTGCAGCTTACATAAAATCATATCAGAATAGCTCATAACCTTTCAAGCTCACTTGCCAAAAGTGCCTTCATTCACAAAGACAAATTTAATGAAGGTTTCACACAAACTCAGTGCATAATGGATTGGATGTACAGAACACGCACAGCTATGGTTACTACACTCAATTGAAGTTTTCCCCGTCTATCAGATTTGTTGTATTTCTAGTGATATTCAGTGAATTTTCTGGTTAAATAACAAACTTAATAAAAACAAGGCTACACTTCAGTAATATAAATACTCCATATATTATATACCATTTAGTCCCTTTTCCAAGTTTTTACTAAGAGCCTTATTTTACGGAATTTCAGAAACTGTCAAATCCAGTTGACTGTAACTAGTTGACTATGAACTGGAAAATAAAGACTTTAGAGAACCTGTTGTCTGTAGTTGCCATTGATTTCCCCAGACATATTCACTGCTTCTGCTCCCAGTGGTAATCGATCACTGTATTCTGAGCTCACCTCAAATTCCTCCTGTTTTGTATCGGACTGCGAGGTAGGAATTGGTTCTGTTATGACATTGCCTCCCCATTCCCCTTCAGCAATATCTGTGACACTATCTTCTTTACCAAGGTTAGTAATACTAGAGCCTTTCTCTGATTCAACAAATGATACTCTATGATTCAAATCAGAAGCTGTATGCTGCATCTGGTTTGGCTTTTGTGCCTTAATTATCAGTGTATATGTTTTACCTTGATATTTTTGCATCAAATGGCAGAAGGCAGCCCCTAGCAGAGGGACAGTGGCAAGACTCAGCAAAAATATGCTAACACCAACAATGATCAGCAGAGAAGGGGTTTTCGTCCTAGTTACAAAGACAACTTGAACCTGACAGTTTTCCTTGTCATATGTTAGACAAAGTGTATAATTAGTTCCAGGTAACAAACCCGTAAAATGGTAGGCATTTATGCCATCCTCAATCTTGGACCATTGAACTACCGTTTGTCCTCTGCCATTATTTACACATAAATACAGCAAATCAAAGGATCCTTTTGGAAACGGATTAAACAAATCTTTATTCACAGTTTTATGTTCTTGGGTCTGACTTTGCTGTAGACTGACCTTGGATAGCTGAAGAGGATTCAACTGGATCTTTGCTTCAGTGTCTGATACTTCCAATGAAATAACTCCAAAATCGAATGCATATTGCTTGAGTTCAGGAAGGCTCTGATCGAATGCATGGTTGGAGATGTACTGTGTCCCATCATGCACACCACATTTCATGCCAACTAGTGGCTCTCTGGAGTCATGCTTGCTGTTTAGACTGATGTATGTGGACCTGCTAGGGAGGTTTTTGTATTTGCTTTTACCTGAGTTAATAACACTATTTTCTGATGTTTCAGACCCAGACCAATGGACCCATGGATGGACCTTTTCTGCTGTTGTATCTGGAACAGATTTGATGTCATGTCTCTGGGTACCTGCAACGACAACCTCAATTGTGCTCTCCGCTTGGCCCATGTCATTAACAGCCAGACAACTGTAGTTTCCCTCATCCTTCGTGCTTATATAAGGAACAATGAGGGTACCATTCTGCAACATGACAAAACGCCTGCCAGCTGTTTCCTCATCCATGGGTAAATCGTTTTTTTCATCAACTGTACTTTGGATATTGAACTCAAAGTACTGGTTCCCGACACATATCTTCCACATTACCTCTGGTGTAGGATGTCCTTTGGCATCACAGTTTAGGATAAACATGAATCCCTCATAAATTTTCATATTATAGATATCAGGCTGGGATGACACATGCACAGTAGGAGCTAAGCAATTCAATATGGGCATTCTAACCACCAGCCCACCTTTCAGTTCTGCTGGGGCTTCACAAGTTATGTAATTCTGCTCTGGAATAAGCATCTCCACCCCTAACAGCCAATCCCTCAACCACTCAAGTGTGCAGGAGCAGATGAATGGGTTGTTATGGATTTGAAGGTGAGACATTAGTATCAATGGGCTGAACGTCCCTTCAACAAGTGTCGTAAACTTATTATTGTTAATACGGAGAGACCTCAAATCCTTAAGGGCAGAAAAAGCATCCTTTGGCAAACTAACCATCTCATTATTGTCCATTTTCAAAAAATGCAGAGCAGTTAGATTTTTCAGATCCATCCATGGAAAATTCACCAGCTTGTTGTAGCTGAGATCCAGGTTGCGCATATGGACCAGTAGGGCCAAAGTCCCCGCCTCTATGGTAGCAATCGTATTGTGAGCAAACCATAAAGACACTACATGGGTGACACTTTCAAATGACTGTGATTTAAGGGCAGTAATTTTGTTTGCAGACAAATTGAGTGTTGTTATGTTAGACGGCAGCTCCGCAGGCACCATGAGCAGGTCTTTATTAGCACAATTAACCAAATGATGGTTTAATGTCTCCAGACACACGCATGGTCTGGGGCAGCTGTATGCAGTGCCAAGCAGAGCCATCCACAGTATAACCCAGTTGAAGAACACCACTGCCATTTTATGCACCTGCAACAAACAGATTGCATGTTTAGTCAAAACCTATTTTCTCAGTCAGTTTTATTAAAATATGCATTTGTTGAGCAACCATTAATGTGTAACAAGTTTACTGCAAATGAAATATTTTGCAACACATACAGTTAAAAAACCAAGGCAAAATAAGGTATATTATACTTTATCATACAAAATAAGTATTGACAAGTTAAATAAGTTAGTAGATTGTTACAAGTTATGGAGGAAAATCATCTCTTAAAACATTGCTGTATTTAATGTGCTTCGAATCATCAGAAATTGGTCAAAGTACTAAAAGCATATAATTTATGAAATCTGTATGGAAGCAAATTATCAGTTGAACCACCAGAAATTAATAACACAAAACAGCACAGTAAACAATGTTTATGATGTTCGATGATCCACGTACAGTAAACATAGATGATTAGATTGGATATCATTTCAAAGTACAATTATTTGTCCTCAGACTTAAATAGTTTATGTACGATATGTTTTCAGTGTTATCGCCAACCACACCCACAAACCAGGTAAAATTTAGTGATGAAACAAACCTAGATTCTTTATCATATCCAAAGTGTACATTTAATTTTTTTCTTTAGTTGTATTCAGCAGTTTCATTAAATGGGCTGAGGGAATAAGTTCGATATCTTCCCAAAACTGACACATTAGACGGAAAATCATTGTTGATTTATGGGAAATGTGGTCACCGTCAGAACATAATAATGCAGCATTTAAAAAAATGAATTATATATACAACAATATATAAATCTTAGAAAGCGGGCTTACCTTTCTGCTGTTTTTTTCCAGTGTATACAAGTTTTACTTTTCAGGTTTTGTTCTTTTATGATTTCTATAGCAATTATCGGTCGGGTGAATAAGTATTTAAGTCAAATATTTTTAATTCATTAACATGTTTTTGCCAGATGTGCATCATAGTGTTTATTGGTAATGGAACAATCATTTTCTATTTATATTGGAAATCCAAATGATGCTTGCTGGTAGTCAAGTTTGGAGGATGTTCATTGCTGGATACCGCTTCTCCTCATTAAAGAGGAACAGAAACTGCTGGCCGCGCCCCGCGCCCACCAGTCCAAATGGAAACACACACAGAGAGAGAGAGAGAGAGAGAGAGAGAGAGAGAGAGAGGCTGAAATCATCTACAATAACAAATTTAAGTGCACTCAAAAAATATATAAAAAATTAAATGAAACACAAGAAAAAATGTATGCATGGGAAACTACTGAATAGGCCTGTGGGCTTCAAGTGGACGGGTCAATATATTGCAATGGTATTTATTATTAAAAGTAATTATAAATTTGATTATGTAAATGACATCATAAAATCTTTAGAGACCTTCCTGAATCATTTAATTACTATATTTAATAGAGAGACTAAAACATTAAGCATTTCTTGTATACATAGAAAATAAAATAAAAAATAGAACAAAAACATGAAGATTATAGATTACGCGCCCTGCTCCTGCCGATCCTCCTGTATGCCACGCCCCCTTCGCTACCTCGGATGGAATCTCAATGTCTTCAGCTGTTTCCAGTCTTGTTAATAGCTGTTGTGTATTTAAGTCCGCGTTAAAGTATGTGTTAAAACAATTAAGCTTGCAGCTCTTTCAAGCTTTCAAATGATGAATTAATCCACAATTTCTTTAACCCTTTTCCTGGGTGTGTTTTATTTAGAACAACTTAAACTCTCAAACAATGTCTCTATTATTCTCTGATAATTCTGTAGTATTCATTTTAACATGCCGCACCACGATCAACCATGCCTCTCTCCTTTTTTACAGTACAATTCACAAAGAAGAGCCATACAGTACATGAAACTTATATAGTATAAAGAGAAAGGGCGCCATCTATGGGCAGCATTTAACAGTATGTTTCCCCAGTCCGGTCATTAATGTTGTGTGGTTGTCTCATGATCGGGTCCTTCCTTCAATTAAACCCCTATTTTCCTGTGCCCTCGTACACCGTGACACGTGCAATATTTTCAAAGATAACCTACAAAATGCAAAGGTAGACTGCTAGGTTTAAATTAAAAAGTGTAAATGGCTGTGTCATCAATACTTGGTGTCTAACGTTACTGTTAGGGTGATTAGAAGTCATCTCAAGGCAATTCACTCTTACAATTCCGACAATAAATACCGTTTATATTTTTAATTACCTTTTTAAATATGAAATAATTGAATAGATCTGACTTCATAAAAACAAACATGATTGAAGATAATGACGTCACTATAAACAAAACATGTCACCCATCCCCATTCTAGGTCTTTCTGTCTTTGAACGGCTACGGGTAAAGTTGCCAAACAATTTTTCTATAACATCCAGCAAAATATCTACCTCATTCTCAATTTTCCCCCTGCATGTTTTTTGCTTTTTATTTCTTTATTTAAACTTTATTCTTTAAACAGTAAAATACAGTGACTGTATTAAGACAAAGTTACAGGTGGCCCAGCAATTGGCCACGTCGCCCTAGTAGCATAATATTAAAGAAATATGTTGAATGTTCTCCTGTCACTGTGATGATTTGGGAGGTAGTAATTGTCCGGCTTCACCTCTCACGGTTTGATGGAGTCCCTCCATATCCACTTAGTAGACACACATACAGTGCACCCGGAAAGTATTCACAGCGCAAATCAATGTGATTTCTCAGTTTTTTTAATTTTTAATAAATTTGCAAAAACATCAAGTAAACTTTTTTCACATTGTCATTATGGGGTGTTGTGTGTAGAATTCTGAGGAAAAAAATTATTTTCAACCATTTTGGAATAAGGCTGTAACATAGCAAAATGTGGAAAAAGTGATGCGCTGTGAATACTTTCCGGATGCACTGTATTAGGTGAATGAGGTGTGGATCGATTCTGACCATGTGGCTTTACTGTATGCATGCCAGTCACTCTAATCACTCTAAGAACACCCACTGCTCACCTGCTGGCCACCCACTACTCACACACCACACGATGGCTACACGCACATTATTTACATCAGAGAACATTAAACACTTCACAGTGTGATAGGGCTGAT
Organism: Stomatorhinus ivindoensis; assembly: GCA_019775895.2. Taxonomy (NCBI): domain Eukaryota; kingdom Metazoa; phylum Chordata; class Actinopteri; order Osteoglossiformes; family Mormyridae; genus Stomatorhinus; species Stomatorhinus ivindoensis. The sequence goes on along the minus strand of JABFEB020000020.1, from coordinate 11,732,652 downwards.
GAATACTTCTCAGCACTTTTCCCACTCTACCCTCAGAGGCTTTAATCCCCTTTGCAGACAGAGAGCCTGTCATCAGTTTTCATCCAAAGGATGATCCAGTGTAGGAAAGCAGTAACGGTCATTCACAGGACGCATGGCAGTGAGTGAATGTATGTGTTAGTATAATGTTTAAGTTAAAACTGACAAATATCGATAAAGCAAGAGTGTGTCAGGTTGCTTATTGTTCTGTTAAGTAATTAATACTGTTGCTTTTTATTCATATACATTTTGCTTGAATTTGGAAAAACCTGAAGTAATATTGCAAGTTATTTACCTGCATTTTTCTGAGTTAAAAATATACATTTCCCCCCCCCCCCCATTTAAACGAAATTAGCCAGAAACAAACAAGCTTGATCAGATGCAAGCCTGATATGGTGATAATATGGAGAGTTCAGAATTCAGGCTAGATCAGTGTTAGTCCCGCCCACTGGGTTTGATACATTTAATTATATTTCAATTTCACATTTTAAAACTAATTTTAAATTCATTATTGATGTTCTTATCTATTTAATTTTGTCACTCTAAACCCTCTATAATTTAGTGGTTGTTCATGTATGTGCATCAACGTATATTATAGAGATAAGATACTACATTAAATTCTTAAAGAACACATGTCACCAAAATGAATATTATGAATTGGCGTGACATTCAATTCAAGGCAGCACAATTTGGTGGGAAGCATGTTCCTCTGAACACATCGCCGGAAATTAACGCGACACGTGCGCGAGTTGCAGTACCAACAAAAATTGGAGTGGCGCTGTGTATGGTACGTGACGTCAGGATCGTAGTTTAAAGTGCTGAAGTTATCAACATGTCGCTTTTGCTGTATTTTTGTAAATTCACAACAGCATCAGAGTACAAAAATCTTTTTATGAACATATTCTCCCCTCAAATGAGTGAAACCGAACATTGTTTTTTCGCCGAGGTAATTTTCTCATAACGCCACCTGGTGGAATCCATCAGATTTACGTAAAGTACGCGCGCAAGTATAGTCAAACGTTTGCATAGCAGCTGCTTGCGCAAGCGTACGCGTAGCGGTACGTTAAGCTGTCCATCAGGACAGAAGTCCCTTGTAAGCCCCTGCTCAGCACACCACCACCGCACATTCCTCTCCGAGAATCCACGTCTCGTCCCAAAATGAGTGCATAATGTTAACGCAATCTCAGAACAGGATACTTCGTTCCTGTGTTTTTCAACAATAAAATCTCAATACTCATCCAAAGACATGTTTACAGGTGTCACGACCTATTCTGTGATTTAATTGTACGTTGCAACTTAAGAAACAAACTCGACCGTAAACTGCTACAAGCGTGCAGATTATCTACTTATCTGCTGCTTTGCGCCGATTTTTCTGTGAACTTCCGGGTCACAACAAAACTGTCAGTACAAAAATAGAAGAACCGATTTCCACGCAGATATTTCTGTTCCTGATTTTCGTCTACAACCTCACTAAAGAATATCGGATAATGGGCCATTCTTCCATTTTCCGATCATATATTTGACACACAAAAACAGGTACTTTTTCGTTTTTTAATTTTCTATTTTAAGACGAAAATTCATTGGCCGTCACGTACATGGACACTGCACCTCGTCCATTAATTCCATTTAACGGAACACTCTACGTGAGTGTTATCCTTTACTTCTCAACGTGATAAACCACAAGGTGTGGCGTGTGAGCGTGTGAACTTCTTGTCTCACGGTCAATGCCTGTATTTCTGCTGCTCTGGTGTAATGGTAAGACATAAATGACGAGTTCTTTGGCGACCACATTTTAATGTTATTTTTGAATGCCGGCGCAGCACACGCAGAAGAAGGAGCCGCCCCGCGCAGCCAATACAGTCGCGAAGGCCGGTCGACGACAGAACGCCGCTGCCAAACACCAATCCGAACGCGCCTCCTCTGGAGGGGGCGGGACTAGCGCTTCAAGAACCAGCAGGCTATGTAGGGATTCGTGGTAGGGTAAGGTCTGGAGTACAGCTACATATTCAAGTTTATTGTATATTTTTACGGGTTTTTGCTGTTTTTTTGGTTACATCCACGTAAGCGGCGCGCTACCAGCTGAGGAAGAAGATCTGTGCCTACGTATTTATATTGAGCTGTTTTATGAGTGTTCTGTTTGGGTCGAGGGTGGCTGCTCTTACGGTACAATGATCGAGAGAGCCGAGTCTGCAGTGTCCGGCATAGCGGTAAGTGCCGCTTAATGGAAGGCAGTGTGCAGTGATGTACGTGTCTGCTCGCTTTATGTCAACAAAACGCGATGAATGCTCTTTATGAACTGCTGGCGCTTACGGTACGATGACCGGGAGAGCTGAGTCCGCGGTGTCCTGCGTAGCAGTAAGTGCCGCTTAACGGGCGGCGATGTGCGGCGGTACATATTATCTGCAGGCTTTATATCTAATGCAATGGCTGCTCTTTAAAAAATGCTGGCGCGTACACGTTACTTGGTGAACGAGCACTGGGATGGGCTACATGAGTTGGTGGCGTCGCGGTCCCGAATCCAGTTCTGCTGCGACATCGCCCAGAAAGCAGTTGTTTTCTATGCACGCCCCCGTCAGTGATGGAGAACCGGCCGGGATCTCCTTATCCTTATTTACATATTACTCGTTATAACTCCCTCCTGGAATCCGGGTTCCGTACTATGCGTGTTATTTTATACCGATATGCTATCCGTATCCCAGCTCATTCCATCGCATACGTGACAGGGTAGATAGGTCTATATATAATAGAAACAAACGCAATAATTTTGTAGGGAAAGCCTTTACATTATGGGCCGGTTGTTGCCCCTGTAATGTAAAGTCTAGTATATCTAAACCCGTTACGTTAAATTCAGTGATTAAAATGTGTAAATAACATCTCTAGATCGTTCAGTGCTAATTAGAGTTTTAATATACGATGTCTTGCTATGTGATAATGTTCAGGATATAGTAACACCTCTAATGATTTGGAATTGATACAACAGCAGAGAGAGCTTGATATTGAGGGATAAAACTTAATCATTTAAATGCAATTACCTATTTATTTTGAATTCAAATGAAATATTTGGGTACATTTTCCCCACCCATGACTACACCCATAAATACATACGTAAAACCTGCTTCTGGCCATGGTGCTTAGTGACTGTCCGATGTCAGTCATCCATCCTTTATCCTGTCTCTCTTGTAGTCTAGCATTGTGCCTTGTGACATTTCTGGTGTTTAACAAAATCACATGCCATCTGAACTGGAAGTACGAAATGTGTTAATTGAAGCATTTCTAGGTATATTACCACTGGCAAGCCTCACCTCTAAGTGTTTGATTAAAAATGAACATGGAAAATGGCCTCCATGGCTGGATGCGCCCTTGGTCTGAAACAGGGCTACTATGGCAAATACCTCCGGCTGTACAAGCTTTCACACTCCGTGTTGGAATTCCCACATTTGATGATGATGATGATGAGGATTACTTGTCTTTTCGTTTGTCTGTGTCAAATGGGACCCCCCCCCCCCCCACCAGCACCACATGGGAAAAAACATGGGAATGGAGTTCTGGAGTGTGTCTGTCATCAGGATGTGGTCACATGACAGCAGTGGGAATAGTGCTGTGGAGAGCTCTGTTTCTGTTGCTTTCATAGTAGGGCTTGTCCTACTCTGCAACTACATGACATTAATGCTTGTGGGACATTTTAAGCTTGGTTTCGTTATGTAGTTCATGATTCAGACCAGTCCAAATCAATTGGATGCTTTCCTTGGTGAGGTAGGGGGATATGACAGAATAGGATGTCAGAGGTCTCCAGCCGTTGGCTCTCCCTGTGCTAGAGGTTCCCATTTGATGGCTTTCCCTGTGTCAGTGGATCCCAGTTGGTGGTTCTCAATGTGTCAGTGATGCTTTCCATTTGACTGCACATTAGAGGGGCTAGCCAAGGGCTGGTAGATCAATAGTGTTTGAGCTCTTTGGTGCAAAAGAGAGATGCAGATGGGGGGGGGGGGGGCGGAAAAGCTGGTGGAGAAGGGCACGGTGCCTAGTGGAGAGACTTGGGACAGCAGCGGAAGACATCACAGCGCTCGGGAATGCACTGCCAGCCGTCTGGCAACCCGCCACCATCCATAAGACCGTTCCGGAGGAGATGGTGCAGCATGCGAATGTGGGAGCCACTGACCCTCCCAGGCACACATGCTAACACGCTGCCTGCTATCTACAGGTGTGCAGGTCTTTCACGTGTGTGTTTTTGTTTACAGAGACGCAGCTATGGCTCCTTACACCAAGGGTCTTCTTCAGTTCCTTTGCTGAACACAGTCGATTGCAGCAAGCATATGGTTTATGGGGAGACTTTAGTGTGTATGAAATGTATGGGGATGCTAATGTAACCAGCAAGTCTGTCTGTATAAGAAACACTGCTTGTAGCTTTATAATTCAAACAAACATATAAAGAAACTGACTCATTACCTTTGTTTTTTTTTAAAAAATAAATATTTATCACCTTGGTCAATAACAGCACACTTCTGAACTCAGTTTTCAACAGAAGCAAATAATGGATAAATAAAAGAAATGACGTAGAAGATTTTACATTTTTTGTATCAGTAAGAAGTGTTTGCTTCTGTTTGGTTACTTCATAGCGTGCGAAAGAGGCTGCAGCTTGCATATACATGCACAGCCAGACATTCAGCCATTTGGGGTACTAACATTTCAGGCGGTTAAAAAGATTGCAAAGATACTGTCGTATAACATGCCAAAGTTTGCAAATTACAGTAGATTAGTTCACATCGGATTTTGCAAATATTGACCATTTCCACAATCAAAGTAGAATCTTACTGGTTTTGTTATAATAGTACTTTTAAGTAGTGCTCTTGTAACTGGGCATTCATTGGATGCTGAGCTTAGCCAGACTTATACCTAGTAGACTCCTTGACAGCACATATGTTTGTAATGTGCTGTTTGCCTTATGTTAAGTTCATGCTACATGATTTTAGCCTCAATTTTCTGGTCGGCAACAGTTTTTAGAGATTGTTGACAAAAACCCATAATGGAAGGCAAATTGTGTATGCTTGGTGCTGGCAAATCTGTGGTTGATCGCTATTTGTGAGCAGTTCAAAAACACTATTTGACAGATTTGGTGATGCACAGCAAATGCTCAACATATATCTAGCGGGCTGAATATTTAGACTTTTCAGTAATTTCAAATCCTGTAATGTGAAAAGTGTTATGACCCAGTTGGGACTGGCAACGAATACGGAGATGATCTACAACTAATTAGAGCGCAAGACGCAGGGCGAGGGGAAATCTGAGAGAAAAGGTGTTCAGTGAAGAGGTATTCAATAAAAGTTTCCAGTTACAGTTAGCTATTTGTGCCTTGATGTTATATGATCCATAATATTATACATGTCTGTCTGTTTTTATAATTTGTAGCACCTTGATATTAATCGGAGAATTGTCATTTCCCCTTTTTGCATGTTTTTTCATAACAAAGTGTAGCTTGGCGACCACGCAGACTTGTCGGAGAGTCCTCCTGTTGGAAGATCTTGTAGCGCGTGACCCCCATCCCTGATTAATCATGTAGTGTGTAAAACACTACTTCAGAATTCCTAATTACAAAACAATAAGTTGCCTAGTGTGCATAATACAGCAATCTGACAACTTCGAATGTCATGTAGTGTGAACTTAGCATTACTTGTACATCTTTTGTTCTGTATTGCAATTCTTGTCATACCTTTGATACAATTTGTAACCAGTTACGATAAAATATCGCTCACGACATAGATAAGGGTTACCCTGCAAGATGTTTTCAGAGGTCAGGGTTAAGGTGACCGTATACTTCATATGAGCCATAATCAATTTTGGTACACCGCCTGTGCAGAGTCACTAAGGTGAACTTTTTCGTTTGTTCTGATCCCACCCCCTGTCCACGATTGGCTGACACAGTGTGGACAGCCAGGGTTGGTCAGCAGAACTGATTATGCAGTTGTCAGCATGCTTTGTACGTTACACTGTTTTTCAGCGATTAAGGTTGGGCTATTTTTCAGCGATCGAGGTTAGGCTGTTGCGCTGTTTTTAGGGTTTGGTGGGAGGGCGGTTATACCGACTCTGGCTCTAGGCAGCATGGGTTTAGTGTGTGTCTGTGAGCCTCCTACCACTCGCAGGCTGACTGCATGTCTCTTCTTTCACAGCAGAGAAACCTGGAGGGATATGTGGGTTTCGCCAACCTCCCCAACCAGGTGTACAGGAAGTCCGTGAAGAGGGGGTTCGAGTTCACACTGATGGTCGTAGGTAAGTCGACACCCCCCCCCCCTCCCCCAGGCACCGCATGTGAGCGAGCTTGTTTGTGTACACCCATGTGCTCATAGTGTGGGTGGACTCTCTTTCTCCTTCTCTCGCTCTGAGTTTCTGAATTTCTGCAAGCCTTGGATATCTCTGATGTGGCAGGGTTAGAGCATTGAACCTGTCAAACACACACACAAGCACACAGCCTCTCTCAGACCAAAAGATTCTATCCACATCTGTTCAGAGATTCTTATTCCTGTGATCAAATAGGGGGGGGGGGCAGATAAAGAGATGTTTTTTTTTGTGTGTGTGTGTTGAATTCTTGGGAGGATTTGTAATGGAGATTTACTTACAGGGGAACTGTCAGCTAGGCCAGGGTGCCATTTTTACCTTCTGCTCCTGTGTGTCTGGAACTGAAGCAGCCTCATGTGAATCTCACACGCATATGAGTGTGCGTGCGATCATGTGCTAGGGTTCAGCATGGCCTCTTCCACATGTATTGTTGCATTTCCATGAAAATCTTGACGGTTTTGAATATCTGCTCCTCTTCGTTGGCATGGAAAGTGCCGCGAGTGAAATGTCTGCATCGCTCTGTTGCTGCCCCCCCCCCCCACACACACACACACAAACACACACACACACACACACAAGGATGTGGGCTGGTGGAATGAGAGGGTGTCACAGCATCAGGAATGTGTGTAATGAGAAGCAGCTGGGGCTGTTCTGGCGAGGCGAGGCCCCGCTTGGAGCTGCGAGAGCCGGTCTGATGCCTTTGCAGACATGTCAGTGTGAGCGGCCTGAGGACTGGGACGCCACAGAGTTCTGCCTTCGCATGCCGCCCCCCCACAAGACTTGGGAAGGGGGCAACTTTCCTATGTTTTCACAAGCTTTCACTGCTTTGGTCCTCAGCTAGCAATATCTCTCTTTCTGTGGGTCTCCTTCTCTGGTACTCTGGCAGATGGTTCTGTCAGGGACCGCGGAGCTTGTGAGAGACGCTCTCTCGCACGGTCGCCGTCACGCAGCTCAGTGCCTCTGTCTGTCTTCCTGTCTAATACTGTCCGTGCGGCGTGTTGTCACATCGTACTCCGGCGCCTGACCTGGGCTCTGATCACCAGAGGATGTTTCATTGAAAGTCATGTATGCATGTATAGCTTTAAAGCCCATGTGTAGTACTGCCAGAATATCATACTCATTCATGAATGTTTACAACACCAACATCAGTGTAGAAAGGGGATTTGAATGAAGTTTTTCTCACACTCTGTCACACAATCTCATTCCACCTCTCTGTGCCCTCCTTTCTTTCTGTGAACGAAAACCCACCTCTTAACACTCTGTTAGACACAGCTGTACTTTAGGGGATTTTGTGTGTGTGTGTGTGTGTGTGTGTGTGTGTGTGTGTGTGTAGGAGTCCCACCTCCAAGCCCCGCCCTCTTTACCAAGCCCTCTCGAGTCACTCCAGGCTGTGACTGACCGCCAGGCTGGAGACAAAGAAGAGTCTGGGGGCTCACATGGGGTGTCACAGGAGAATGGTGGTGTCCAGCCACGGCTGCCGCTCTGAGGCCACCGCTAGGGCCATCTCCGTATTCAGCCACTGCTTAAGACCATTTTGTAGTCTCTGCTGTGGGACTTGCACTCGCTGAAGGGTGATCACCGCGCAAAGCCTCCTGCAGTCGGGCCGGTCCCCAGGCGGGTTTTGGTTGCCATGGTAACTTCTCCCAGCTGAATTGTTCTGGTTACTATTTATTCCTACAAATCAAGCCAAAAAGGCATAACCTGAGAAACATCAAGAAAGCAGAGTTTCCTTCACCTCGCAGAGCTGCTTATGAACTATGCAGGAATATGCGGTCAACCTCAAAGAGCTGGGTCCTCTGACCTGCCCGCCTGCCCTTCTGCCTGTCTGCCTGCCCCCCCCACCTGCCTGTCTGCCTGCACCCCCCACCTGCCTGTCTGCCTGCACCTGCCTACCAATCCAGCTGCCCACTTGCCTGCCTGCTTGCCCCTCCACCTGCCCACCTTTCTGCCCCTCCTACTGCCCACTTGCCTGCCTGCTTGCCCCTCCACCTGCCCGCCTTTCTGCCCCTCCTACTGCCCACTTGCCTGCCTGCTTGCCCCTCCACCTGCCCCCCTATCCACCTTGCAGATGGTTTGTTTGTAGTTAAATATAGCACACTGATATGCAGGGTGTATGTCAGAAATTAACTGTGAAGTTTAATAAAAGCAGCTCTTTGGACATTGTAGCTCAGTGGTGGCACTAATACCTCCCACCTACAGGGTTGTGGGTTTGAATCTCATCCCTTGTTGCTGCCTCTGTGCCTGTGGCCTTTTTTACATTCATGTGGGTTTCCTTTTGCAGTCCAAAGTCATGTTATTTCTGTGAACTAGTACCTCTAATTTGGCCGTAATATCTACATGTTCGTATGTAATGTCAGTGTGCTGTGTGCCCTGCACGTGTTCCCTGCCCAGCACTTCCTGGCTTAATGTCTCCTCCCAGGAGTCTCTGCTAGTTAGATCACAAGGTAGTTTACGAGCTTCTCTTTGCCACTAAGGCATGGTGCTCCGTGCAGTAGGGGAGTAGGGGGCTGTGGCCTGTCATATGTAATAACCAATTCTTAATCTCCGTTGTGTGAGGCTGAACAGATTCAGCTCAGCTAAACTCTCCTCATAAGACATTCCTCTAAGACCAGGAATCATTCTTGTAGCCCTACATTGCCCCTTTTCCAAGGCAGTAATGTCCTTTTTAAGGTATGGTGATCAAACCTGTACACAATATTCTAAGTGGGGTCTTACCAAGGAATTGTATAATCGTAGCATCACCTCCCTTGACTTCCCCACACTGGTGAGAGTGGGACGTGAAAGCACCAACTTACACACTGTGGTCGTTCTCATAAAATCATCAGATTTACTAAATATTGGCATTAGGCTTCCTTGTGTGTGTTTGTGTGTAGGTGATATGGAAATTTTTACAGACAACCGATATATTTTTATCTACCTTTTCCAGTACAAATAACTGGCTAAGCTCTGAGCTACGTTACATTCTTTTTTTATTGTGTGGCAAACGAAAGCTCGATCTCCAGCCGGATTCAATGATGAATTATAAGCATGATGTTGGCCGGTACTTTTTGCACCAATATGCTAATATTTAGGATAAATCTTCAGGGTGTCTGTGGGTGTGTGTCTGTATGTATGTAGCGTGTTTTTTTTACTGGCACACACTCGCAGAACACTCACACCCCCCCCTCCTTGTATCTGATACATGCCCCCATCTTTGTGTTAGACCCTCACTGTGGATTTTCGCCTTTTCAGGTTATTCTGCAGAAAGCTGCGGCACTGGGAGCCGAGAGCTGCCACATCAGATGGCCTTGTTTCTCTCTTCCAGCTGTCGGCCGCACAGAGGTCATTCCCTACAGTAAAAGCCCCGTGGATTCTGTTGTCCAAAAGGAGGCCACACTAACTGTACCAGGGTCCGTTTTGGGAAGACGGGGCTCCATTTTAATTATGCCAGTACAGAGGCTACATGGGTCGGGTCGTTTCAGAAATGGGGG
>JABFEB020000020.1:11704249-11722115 GCA_019775895.2 Stomatorhinus ivindoensis | reverse complement strand
CCCCCCCCCCCCCCCCCCCCCCCCCCCCCCCCCCCCCCCCCCCCCCCCCCCCCCCCCCCCCCCCCCCCCCCACTGTGGGACTGTGGGTTAGGCTTGTTGTGGGAACACAGCTTTCATTGTGTCTTGTATGCTGATTTACCATCCTCACATTGCCAGATGGTATCCTGTAGCTTCAGTGAGGGGAGGAGTTTGGGGGAGAGGGGGTCGAGAGCGGGACTCGGGGGGGTTTGGCTGTTGCTTCTGAGGGTTGTGACTAAGTGTGGGGCTGCCATGACTGTGACATGGGGTGGGGTGTGTTGGGGTGTGGTCCCATTGGTAGTCGGGGCCATCGTTGCTGTGGGACAGGTTAGCGAGTGACAGGTATGTCGTCACCGCACGTGTCTTCCTGTATATGTGTGTTCTTTGGCAAGTTGCTGCTGTGCTTGTGATGTGCCTGTGCACTGGTAAACACATGGGTTTTCCTCGCAGTACTTACTGTTCTCCACTTCCAGTGCATCACTGGCCCTCTGGCTACTCATTACTGCATGGAGTGCAGTGGCTGTTCACAGTTTGGTGCTGCAGTGTTGAGTGCTCACTGCACATCACTAAACATAATGCGTTTCTTCCTCTCCCTCCAGGTGAATCTGGACTGGGAAAATCCACCCTCATCAACTCGCTCTTTCTCACCGACCTGTACTCCAAGGACTACCCTGGACCCTCACATCGCATCAAGAAAACCGTGCAGGTGAGAGAGCCCGCTGCTCTCTGCCCTCCGCTATCACCTGGATGGTTTAATAGTTCCGCCCCTCTCTACCACCAGTTCATCATTTGGTTGTCTAGCTGTTCCTCTTTCTGCCGCTTTCTTCTTTTATACTGTAGCTGCGATAGCACTGCCTATGGCAGGCCAAACAATTCATAAGCCTGGCAAAGACAGACACCGCCTATCCAGACACCACCGTCCATCGCTGTACATCGCACAACTGTGCAATCAAGTCGGGTCACACTCGCTATCCAGTCGCTCTATCCATTTCACATCTGTGTGGTCGAGTCAGGTTGCATGCACCGTCTAGTTGCACAGCTACATCATCAACTCAGGGCACGTGGGCTGTCCTGTTGCACACCTGTGTGATGGAGTTGGGTCACGCGCACTTCCTGTTACACAGCCGCGCTACTGAGTCGGGTCGCACGCACTCACCATTTGCACAGCTTTTGAATCATGCACGCTGTCCAATACCACAGTCTGGTTACACACAAAAAAATAAAGAAATCAGTAATAACTAAATAATAAACTTGCTGTCAAAGAGATCACTTAAACATAAATAATATCTTTATCAACTCAGTTCTGCTTACAGATGGTGTGACACCCTGGACATTTTAGGAGCCAGGATTATTTGCAGAAATATTGTTGTTTTCATGCTGTTACCATTTTGGTCATCATTCAATGGTAACACTTCACTTGATAGGACACAAATACTTGGTAATAGCATATTTACTGCTGTAGTACAAACGATGGACAAATATAATTGCCACTTGATATACAAGACGTGGCGCTGTTCGCTAATTAATATTTGTTATTAGATCATGTTATTCATGACTTGTTCCTTCAGTAGTTCACAGAGGCTGACAGAATTAACAGATAACCCTATAGTAACAAATATAGTAACTTGTGCCCCGTAAAACATTTCATTAGCCTGGACTCTATGTTCAACTGGACAGTGCGTCATGTGCATAGTCCACCAGTGGTTAGCGCTGTGTCTAACTGGGTATGTGGTGTCTTGTTTGGTTAAGCTTATGAATTGCTTGACCTCCCATACCTGCCTCTCTCTCTTATGTCATCATGTGGGTGGTGGAGCCCCGATCCTTATTGCTCACCCCCCCCCCCCATTGTCAGACATTGGCCCTGTTGAACAGGGGGGATTGCATTTCTTGTCAGGCTGTAGGGTGAGGGGGGTTTGCAGTAAGGTCAGGAATGTTCCCGTGGAACTGAGAGCCCTTGCCAATATTGCTCCAGACCCGCAGTCCTGACCTGATGACGCAGCCCCTAGTCCCCTCCCATTCTCAGGCCCCCATGACACCCCTGCTGGGCCCTCCCATCCTGCAGCACGAAGCTCATTTCATTGCCGACGTGGCTGCTAGTAGCTAGCGCTTGGGTAATAGGACTGTGCTCCATGAATGAGACACCGTTACTCTGCAGTGTGAGGCAAGTAGTTGAGTAATGCTGAGCGTAGTGTCCGTCTCATTATGTGGCTGTGTGTGGCTACGGGGGCTGAGCATTGTGGGATCTGCAGCAAAGCCCTCCAGGGGGCACAGATGGCCTCAATCTAGGCGTGTGTTTGTGCTGGAATGACGTACTGGTGCAGGTACAGGTGGCCATTTCCCCTATTACTTCTCACCATATTCACACAATTCACAATCACACAATTCACAATCACATTCCCTAATTTATATTTTACAGACCTTGCTGGAGATCCAGTCATTGTTGTCGGTAAAAATTTGTGTGTTTATTTTAAACTGCCTGTTAACTGCATATGTGCCGCCCCCCAAATAAAAGAAAGAAATAATATATATTGAGAAACATTCCTGTCCCAGTTTGAAATGGAATGCAATGTGTAAGGGGTCAGACTGGCATTGCGGAGGGACATGCCGCTGACACTCCCCTCTGGGAAAGCTGGGTGACTGCCGCTCTGGCCGGACCCAGCCTGCCACAGAGCAGGGCTGGCAGAGAGCACCATGTACGGCCATCTGCTGTGCCAGCCAAGCCACAGAGTTTTAGGCTATTTTTCCTCCTGAGACATGGATGCTATCTAGTGAGCTGAAACAAAGACTGGACTCCTTCGGTACCGTGTCTCTTTGGAGAATCCTTGTGTACTACTGGTTAGACTAGCCGATATATCAGGCCGATATTTGGCATTTTTTGATGCATCGGCATCGGTCGATGTCGAAGTGTAGTACGCCGATTTACAGACGGGCACGTCTGCGGGCAGCCCAGTATTATTGTTGCTGGGAAAAATGTGACCCATGCTGCCTTGTGCAGGACCCCAGCCAGAAGTTTTTGAAGAGTCCTGGGAGAAAAAGCAAGGCTTAAATTCCGATCTTTCAAAGACCTGTTTATTTAACTAGTTTGCTATGAAATGTTGCCTTAAAATAAAACGCGAGTGCTTTTGAAAGAGAACACGAATTACACTATTGGGAACTGGCATAATGATAATGAGCCTTAAACTGTAGCTTACATTGGTTCTGATAGTTACTTTTGTGCGCTTGTTGGTGGGCTCACAGACGTTTTTTGATTGTTAAAAATCATTTTAATTGGTAGCATTTTAATTATTACCATATCAGCCTGATGTTATCAGTTCAGTTTTTTTTTCTTGTGTTGGAGAGTTTCACTCTGTCTGTGTGTGGGGGGAGCAGGCAGCTCTCAAACACTGCAGCATGTGTGAGAGTTGTATTACTCTGCCCCGATCACAGACAGCGCCGTCCTCGGAGACACAGAGCTGCTAAGACCAATGCATAGCAGAGAAAACTGTTTGTTCGAAAGTGTGGTTACTATTCACTTGAGCTGATGCTGACAATGGTCCTTCTGTGCAACTTGTTTGCATTTGTGAGCGGAGATTCTAACAATTTGTCAGACGTCTAGATAAAAAGTGCACGACTTTACGCAGTTAGTTTCCTCATTAAATATATCTATCCTTTATACGGGCTTACGCCCGTATCACTATGGGCTTACGCTTTCCTTGATCCACAAGAAGAGGAGTGGGCTCACAGGAGAAAATGCAGAACTTTTTTTGCGTATCGTTTGTTATTATTGTGAAATTTTACCATGCAAATAGAGGGGAAAACATCCAATTATCGGGCCAAAAAAAAATGGCAGCATATATCAGCCATCGGCTGACCCTGACTCCTAAGTATCAACATTCTATTGAAAAACCCATATCGGTCGACCTCTACTACTGGGTTGACTTTGTGTGAACAAGTGATGAGACACATTACCTGCATCAGTTACGGCCATTTGGTTTCCATGAGGATGATCCTGCCGAGGTGATGCCCATGTAACACCTGGCTGCGGCAGATGGATGGCCTTTTCCGGAGGGTGGGACTGGAACGTGTGTCTGCCTGGGGCGGTCACCAGATGGGATCTCGAGGTGTTCCGCCTTGTGGTAGGCGCAGCACCATGCTGTATCAGTGCATGCTCCCCAACCTTTTATGATATTTTACTCCTCTGGTCATCCATTCCTTTTTAAATGTGGAATTGTTTGCATTCAAGATGTTGGCCAGATGCATAAAAACACCACTGTGCACCAACAGACAGATCATGCGTGGCCAGGGAGGATTTACTTAGAGTACTTTGCTGTTTTAACAGTGCATCACATGAAAGTGATTTATAATGGAAAGGTCTGCAACTCCATTGCATGTCTGTATTTTGATGGTTCTGTACGGCCAGCTCTTCACCTCCATCACCTCCAATATCTTCATCACCATTAATCCATTTTCCTCTGTCTTGTCAACATTCGTTCCTTTTTCAGCTCTTCTGCTTATGATTTTGCGTTGGACTGGGTGCATGCTTCTATACTGCTATAACACCCCCCCCCCCCCCATACTTTACATTTTAGGTGGAACAATCCAAAGTGCTGATCAAGGAAGGTGGGGTTGTGCTGACACTCACTATAGTGGACACGCCAGGCTTTGGGGATGCTGTGGACAACAGCAATTGGTGAGATTAAACAAAGGATATGTTTGTTTCTGTTTGTTTGCTTCTGTGCCTGCACGTGAGTTTGCTTTTGCGTCATGTTTGTTTGTGATGGTTTGCTTGTGTCTGCATGATTGTTTATGTACTTGTATGTTTGTGTGCATTTGCTAATGTGCGTTTTCATTAGTTTGCTCATTTTTATTTGCTTATTTTTCTGAATGTACACTATATTGCTGAAAGGATTGGGGCACCTTTTGTTTACACACACATGAACTTTATTGACATCCCATTCTTAATACATTGGTTATAATATACATGCATTTACAATCCAGCCTTCCTTCTCCTCTGACTCGCTCGTGTTTTCTTTAGTTGGCAGCCTGTCATTAACTACATCGACAGTAAATGCGAGGACTTCCTGAACGCTGAATCCCGGGTCAACCGAAGACTCATGCCAGATAACAGGGTCCACTGCTGCCTGTACTTCATTGCCCCCTCTGGCCACGGGTGAGTACTGCACCTGATAAACAGTGCTGGGTGAGGGAGGCCAGTCGGCATAACTACATATGCAAATGGCTGCCTTACCCGACTCCCACATCACGTTGTTCGCTCTCATTCACAAATGCACACACACACATTTAAATGTTGTAGGTCACACATTCACCCACACTAACATTGAATTCAAATGCTAAGTCCAGTGGCTTGCGTGTTTGAGCTGTGTTTGTCATGGTTATGTAAGCTTTCACTTGGTTGCAGGCAGGCGATTTAGTTTGTGTGCGTGTGTGTGCGTGTGCGTGTACACTGTTCCCTGTTGGCCAAGCTGGGCACAGTGAGCTCTCAGCCAGTTTTATCCACAGTTCCCTCATCCCTGCAGCAAGGCCCTGGGTGCTGGGTGCTCACTCATCACATGATGCCATCATCACACAGCCAGTCCTGAAGGCGTTCCTTATGAGAGTCCACACAGTTGACAGAGTCTCTCTGTCATTCTTGGTTTTCTCTGGGTGACTTACTGGCCAGTTGGTCAGAGATATGGCCCTGAATGGTTCTGTGTTGTGACCTGGGTCCAGCTGCTTTCTCAGGCATGCATGTTATTTCACCCTGCACTGCACTAGAGCAAAGCAGCCATGACATACTAGGGTCCCAGCACTGTCCTGGGCCCTGCCCACGGACCAGTGGCCCTCACCTCTCAGCCAATCAGCTCCAGAGTCCTTTGCCTTGCACAGCCTCAACGCCCTGTGTCTGCGTTCTTTGAATTCCTGCCATCTTGCCTCTTGTCCATCTGCCAATGCAAGGAGTGAGAAAACAACCCCCCCCTGCAATACACACAAGCTTCCCAGTGACATAATGCTTCAGGACCACTGGAAAAGAAACCCTGCTCTGTTTGCTGTGATTCCAGCGAGCACAAGAGTCATATTTCTGGACACCTGTGTCTGTCCTGGGCCCGTTCCAGCCTCTTATCGTGTGCATATCCCCACCCCCCAGCCTGAAGCCCCTGGACATCGAGTTTATGAAGCGGCTCCATGACAAAGTCAACGTGATCCCCCTGATCGCCAAGGCCGATACCCTAACACCCGAGGAGTGTCAGCTCTTTAAGAAACAGGTGAGTGTTTTTGTCTGTCTGTGTGTGTAGTCATATTAACCTGTCATTTTGACATCGTGAGGGCATTTTTTTTTCAGTCCCCACAAAGGGAAACTCAACTTTTTAAAAATCTATGAACGCAAAGAAAAACCTAAAATAGGCACAAGGTTTAAGGTGTTGGGATTAGGGTTTTGCTCATAGAAATGAATGAATGGATGGTCCCCACAAAGATATGAATATAAACATGTTTGTGTCTGTGTGTGTGAATGTGACACAGTGTGCGTGCCCTGCTGTGCTCTTTCACATCCATCTCTGTGTAATTGAAATGTCTGTCTAGTTCCTGCTGCGTGACACAGTTGTCCCCTCTTCTGTCAGATTATGAAAGAAATCCAGGAGCACAAGATCAAAATCTACGAATTCCCGGACACTGAGGATGATGAGGACAACAAGCTTATCCGCAAGATCAAGGTACCTCCAGGGGGGTCCAGCCTTTCAGACCACAGAGTCACAGTGACACGTTCTGCGGAGACACGAACTAGGTCGGGACTAGTTTGTTCTAAAAGCCTGAGGAACAGGACTTAGACTAACCTTCAGACTAGCTGTAACAAACAGGGCTCGTGATTGAATTCCACAAGGCACCCAATCCTCTACATGCCTAAAAGGAAGGGCTTCCATAAATTTCACAGAAGCCCTGAGAAGACTGCCAGGAGAGCCTAATTGCTAACACGCTTTAGCATCTGACAATGGAGAGGAGTATCGGCTGCCGCCTGAGGATGCCTGGGGTCCGTGTGCCTTCCGTGTGCCTTCCGTGTGCCTCACTATGTCCATGGGCCCCGTGATCATACACATTCACTCCCTTCTTTTCTGCCAGCTGGCATCCAGCTCGCATTCACTCCTATATCTGTCCGCTCGTGGGTTCGAGTCCCGTATCTAGCAGAGGAATAATCACACTGTGCTTTGACCCCCACTGGGGAGAGCAAGACAGGAATGCGAAAATCAGAGAATTCAATTGACCTAAAGGAAATGGCAAATAAGTATATTGCCTTCATTTATTCATCATGTATGGACAGGAAAGGAAACAGCAGAAACTGAGGGTGCTTTTCCACCGCACCAGGTACCGTACGTTTGGTACAGTATTTTCGGTATCTTTTCTTTTCCATTTACTTCTGGTCGATATTATAAATATTTTAGCAAACCCCCTAGCGCTATAATGTCCATATAGAATTGAAAGTAAGCAAAAGCCTGATCTTAATCTAGATTACTAGCAATGTAAGAATTGCATGTGCATAACATGCGATATTGGTATTAATTTCGCTCATTGTCCAGCCCTTTAATATACTGTAGCCATTTTTTGAATTCAGCACAAAATAACCTGCCTCGCGACATCAGTGCCGGTGCCAGTTTTTACGGCAGTGGCAGAACAACACTTTGAAATACTGTACGTTTCGTTACTTTTGGGAAGTATTAAAATACGGTACCTAATGTGGTGAAAGGCTGTCCAGGTGGTGACCTGCTGCTGGCAATGTGTGTCATCCCCCCCCCCCCCAGGACAAAATGCCTTTGGCTGTGGTGGGCAGCAACGTGGTCATCGAGGTGAACGGCCGCAAAGTGCGAGGACGCCAGTACCCCTGGGGGGTCGCAGAAGGTACGCAGTGGGCAAATACGGGGTGCTGATGGGGAGGAGGGGCAGAAGGCATTAATTGGGGGAGGGGGGGGCAGGGTGGTGTTGGTTGATGCGCGGAATGCTGTGGGTCTGTAAATGGTAGCGGGTGTTTGGAGGGGGGCTGTTTCTTCGGCTGGCACAACACCATAAATCATGTCGCTTTGGATAAAAGCGTCTGTGACAAGCCTGAACACACAGTCGTGTTAATATCATGGCTGTGGGGACTATAGGAAAGATGGGAAGAACAAACTCGTAGCCCCCCCCCAGTCACCCTCAGGCAGATTGCCAGTGGAGGGATTTCTGGAAGAGGGGGAGTGCTGCATTGTGGGTATGGTAGTTTCCTCCTTAAGCTTCCCCTGCCCCCGAGAGAGAGCCAGAGTACAGCCCTCTCTCTCTCACCCTTTGCCACAGTGGCTTCATTGTTCTTATCACTTTGCTTTTTTGTTTCTTTTTAGTCCTCTGAAAGGTTTCTTTTGCTTTTTAAATTCTTGTTCTGGTGTATAAACAGAATTACCAGGCTCTCATTTTTCATTCCCTTTTTCTCTTTTTTTCTTTTTCCTGTCTATTCTGTTCCATGACTGACAGAGGGTGTTTTCGGTAAACAAAACCAAACCATCTCTTGCTTTATTTATAGACTTATTTATTTGTTTATTTTACACCTCCCTTCAGGCTTCCCTCCCCTTGTCACTTTTTTGTTCATCTGACCTAAGGTCAAAGGTCAACACCATGCTCTTAATAGTCATGAGAAGCAGCTGTAAGGTGTATGTTCAGTCACAGCGCTGCCTTTAGAGTAGAGCGTGTCACACACTAACTCATCTCTGCTGCTCCCTTGTCCATACCTCAAGCCATCTCTTAAAGGACCATGTTCGTGGCTTAGTTACACCTAGCCGCAACTTCACAGCCTCATAAACACCCTGCTGCACCCCCTACACAGACGCAACCTATATTTTATTCTTTCAAGCTCCCAGAGCTCCAGAGGAAATTTTATAAAATAACTTTAAAAGTATTGTAACACCACTTCCTGTTTTCTCGGAATTTCCCTCTAGAAAAGTGCCCAAGCTTGTAGGCAGACGCACAAATCGGCAGCCACACATTCTTATTGGGGGCCCTGCAGGATTAGGGTTTAGGGGCCCCTCACAATGGCAGACTGGAGGGTTTCTCCTATGCGCTGGGGCGGGCAGGAGCTGAGAACACATTATGTCACAGATTGGGCCAGGCAGGGATGCACCGAAACCAGCATCAAGTATCAGGTCAATACTGTGCTCAAAGACTCATATTGATAAAAATTATCCGATACCAAAGACCAGTACCGCTTCATAGTAATATTTCTTTAAAACTTAAAGCCACAGCATTTTGTTAAACTGTGAGGTCTGTTCTGCTAAGTGTCAAGAGGAGGAAGGGACAGCACGGCACTTAACACAAGCGATTTTATCAAGAAAACGCACCATAGTGCGAAGTACATGGAGTTTTCTAATGCTAGCAGAGAGAGCCCGCAACAAACTGTAGCGCAAATTATGGAGAAGATGAAAATGAAAGCTTTATTTATATCTAACATTAAATACATTTACTTAGTTTAACTAAAGCTTCAGGTTCAATCACCAGTATAGGTACACCTGTGCGCATACCTTCTTCACTCATGTAAAAAAAAAATGAATACTACCAAGTGGACAGTCACCGTTTCCATGATCTGCGTCGCTGCAATTTGTACTCAACGTGAGGCTATGATGTAGTATAAATCAGCCTAGACAGTCGAGATTTGACTGTCCTCTGTAAAGGATTTTGTTTCATGCTTCATAAGTTGAGAATCCTGATATAAATTCAATACTCAGGTTTCAAGTAAGGTAAATACATGCATATAGTGGAAATGGCTTATATGATCACAGTTATTGTGATCGACCGCTTGTATTCATCAATAAGCATGGGACAGAATCAACCCTTTAAGTTAAGCCTGATGTTCCCTTACACACAAAAGAATGATCATAGTCTCTTTCACGCCGTGAGGAAGAGCGTACAGTTTATTAATCGCTGGTATCGGATGAGCATCAGCCAGTACCTAAAGCTCAGGTATCGGGACGGAGTGGGATCGGTGCATCCCTAGAACCCGCAGATTAGAAAGCCGAGTCCTCCTGTGAAATACGGGAAGTATCTGCACTCATTTTTTCTTGTCGATTTATTATTGATTTTATATGTGCTGAATGAATTGCCCGTAAGTTTTAAGATTTATTTGCGTATTTTGCCTATGTGGTTATTCTGCTATTTCAAATGTTGTTTTCACTCATTACTCTGAAGCTTTTTTTTTCCCCGTGCTTTATTTTACGTGGAACATCTGTAAGTGATGTCATCTTTGAAGCCCAGAGCCAATCAGAGACAGGGCTGTTCTGGATGACATCATGCATATGCTCACCGCATTAGGCTTCACAGTTGATTGTAAAAACAAGGTCTTAAATTCCTGCCAAAGAAATGTCTGGTCACCAGTCTTTTTTTTTTCCCCAAGAAACAGTCAGTCTATGGATAGGTCCTTGGTTCACAGCCGTTCCCCACCCACCAGTGTGTGGAGTGGGAGAATCGAGGCATGGTCAGGAATTTAAGCCAAACCACCACCCCCCCCCCAGGCCTCCTGTCCCAGTAGTAGTGCAGCAGACCCCCTCGGCCCTATGACCCTGCCCTGACTACAACCCTCCCCGCTCCATCCATCGAGAGTTCTCATGCCTTCCCCATCCCTTCCCTGTCATCAGCGTGTCATGTAACTGGCCATTCGCAGCCACAGTTCACAGTCAGAGCTGAGTGTGGTTCAGGCTCGTCGGCCCTGACCCTTAGCTTGCTCTCCGAGGTCTCGCCCCTCCCCTCTCCTCCAGGGGGCGCTACATTCAGGTATGTGATGGCAGGCAGCACTTAGGGACCGCCGAATGCCCGTCGTTTGGACCGATGGCGTTTTTTTTTTTTTACTCGCACAGTCCAACTCTGACCAGTATCTGCTTTAGCCAAAAGAAACTTTCCAATGTTACTGATAAAATGATGAAAGATGGGGCGGGAGCTTCATGCAGTCAGTCCAGCAGGCTTATGTGAGAGTAACTCTGGACTGGACTGTTCTTTGCTAAGTGACAATGTCAGCATGTTGTGTTGAGGAGTGATTTGCTTTCTGTGCCGAATAGTGTTTCAGAGGCTTCTCAGGGGTCCTCTCCCAGAATCCCGTGCATCTAGAGATATGCTAGCGTGCAGTAGTTTTCCATCATGTAGGCCTGCTTTGCTCCAGTATCTAATTGTTGCATCTCTCTTGTTTTAGTTGAGAACGGGGAGCACTGTGACTTCACTGTACTTCGTAACATGCTTATCAGGTGAGAAAGGTGGCCCTTTGTCAGCTTGGCAGTTAATTTGTTTATTTTGCCTTAGCTGGGGATATAATACATACTCAGCATCTTGGGGTCACTGGAAGGTACATGTTTATTCATTGTTTTTTTTTCTTTTCCTTCTCTCCTCTTGCTCCCCTCCTTCACTCCATCTCCAGGACTCACATGCAGGACCTGAAAGATGTGACCAATAATGTACACTATGAGAACTATCGCAGTAAGAAGCTCGCAGCCGTCACCTGCAACGGCATCGACGCCACCAAGACCAAGGGCCAGCTGACCAAGTAGGGTACCAGGGTCCCTTGGCTGGTGGTGTGGGGGGGGGGGGGACGTTCCAATAATATCATTCATAGCAACGGGTCAACATTCAGACACATTCAGGCCAAGAGACCCATAGCACTGACATAAGCCGACAGGACCGGCCACAGATAAAGCTTTATTGATTTCTTGCAGTCTAAAGGTTAAAGCTTAAAAAAAGAAGATAGTAAACACGAGTAAGGAAAAGTCTTGCTGTGTTGATTTTAAGTCTGACAAATCAGCAGGGCATCTGCAGGGCAAAGTTTTCAAATATTGAACCAATGAAGACACTGAAAAGTCTTCTAAAGTCTGACATTTAAGTTTACTAGGTCTTAATTTTTTTGAGATCATAAATATTCACAGCGGTCCCCCCTTATCCGCGGTTTCGCTTTCCACGGATTCAGTACCTGTAGTCGGAGCATTCCAAAAATTTTTGCTCAGGTTTTGAAATGCATGGCATTCTGACTCGCACTGACTCACACTGTCCTGCCCAGAACACGAATCATCCCTGCACCCAGCGTATCTCTGTAGTAGCCGTCTGAGTTCTCAGATTGGCTGTCACAGTACGGCGATGCTTGTGCTTAAGTAACAGTTTTTTTAATAGAAAAACGTTACTTAAAAGACCAATACTTAAGGAGGTTGAGTACAGTGTAAGCTAATTTTGGTGCAGTTGGTCCATCAAGGAGCCTGCATTTGACTGCCAACCAATCTACATTGCACGCGAACCCCATAGCTCCCATTGCAGGTGATGGGTCCACAGGATGACAGACCCATGTTACTCCTTCGGGCTGTGCTCCCCAGGCCTGGCTCCGAGGCAAGGCCATGGTCTCCCCATTCCAGGCAGGGTAACATTGTCAATTGGTAGTTAATTTAAATTTACAAACTTGAATAAACAGTGGGTATAGTCACTGTAGTGTAAATGTATGGATAAAGCAATTTTCTGCTTAAAGTTTGAACTTGAAATTTGACTTGAATTGGTATTAAAAAGGTCTTAAGTCTAATTTCCCATCATGATTTGATTTGACTTGGTTTGAGTTTCACTTATCAGATGTTATTCAGAAATCTGCGTCCCTTTCAGGAGCCCCCTGGCACAGATGGAGGAGGAGAGGCGGGAGCATGTGATGAAGATGAAGAAGATGGAGAGTGAGATGGAGCAGGTCTTTGAGATGAAGGTCAAGGAGAAGAAGCAGAAGCTGAAAGATTCTGAGGCTGAGGTAGGTTCTGCATTTGGCCCCATGACAGCAGGGATTATGCGTTACATTAGGGATTATATGGATTACATATGGAATTATATGGATTACATATGGGATTATATGGATTACATATTTATCCGAGTGAGGCACTGCATCGTGCACAATGATGGCAAAACAAATGTATATACGTGCTGACAGCCACAGGCATGTTACCTGTCATTCCACCTCTTCCTCAGCTGGAAAGACGCCATGAGCAGATGAAGAAGAACTTGGAGGCCCAGTATAAGGAACTGGAGGAGAAGAGGCGTCAGTTTGAGGAGGAGAAGTCCAACTGGGAGGCTCAGCAGCGCCTGCTGGAGCAGCAGAAGTTGGACGCCTCAAAGTGAGTGTCAGTCTGGCATAAATGGGGGGAGAGGGAGAGAGAAACACACGAATACCCACCAACTCTCACAAAGCCTCACGAAGGGCCATAATAACAGCTCTCCTCCTCTGCAGGACCATGGAGAAGAATAAGAAGAAGGGCAAGATCTTCTGAGTCTGTTTTGGTTGTCCTCACTGATTACATCACCCAAGTCTCACGCACGCACACACACAAACACAAAAAAACATTAATTATGATTAAATGTGCATAATGTTCACTTTTAATCAAGCAGGATTATTCCAAGCTACCTGCACATGAACAACACAAACACATACATATTTAAATGCACACTTTCTCAGACAGACACACCCACACACACACACCCCACCTGTTCAAGAAGGAGACACAGGGTATATCCACCCAGTACCCCAAGTAACGTGTGTTCATCTCTGTCTTTTCAAGGATGCAAGTGTGTCTAAATTCCGCATTTATGATGAAGAGGAGCTGTGAGAACTCCTCTAAACCAAGAGGAAGTGACATTGTGTGTGTTAGGCAGGACCATAGCTATGGCTGTCACACTGGGAGTGATTTCCAGAATGCCCAAGCTACACACAGATGTAATGCCCCTAGGCCGCCACCAGAGGGTGTTGTTTTAGGGCCGCTTTTCACAGTTACAGACAAATCCACACCACCACTAATATTAATAATATTGAGCACTCTTGACAAGAAATGCTCATTTATTCATGTCAGTCCCAGAAATTAAAGTGACTGAGAGGTCTGACGGAGGTGAAAACAAGGAGTCTACATGTCTGCTTACTCCTCGATGGGAGCAAGTTTTATTTTCCACTATGGGTTTTGAAGAGATCAGTGGGATCGTGAGTGTGTAGATGGGCCCGTGAATATGCATTACACATCGAGTACTGGGCTGAACAGCGTGAGATCGATGTGCAGGCAAGCTGAAGTGTTCAGCAGTCATCCCACTGCCGTTTCCTCTGTGTGTGTATATGTGTGCGTGTGAGGTGGTGTGGATTTGTACCAGTGTGCCACACTTGTCCACGTGTGTCTGTGAGCTCAGAGTCTGCCCACGTGTGTCCATCGCTTCCATCAGTCAATAACATTTTCTCCCATACAAGAAATAAGCCCAATAGAAAACCAGTTAAAATATATCCAAAAATGACAGTGGTTGTTACTTTGACCATTGAGTAGATGGTGTTGATTGGATGTCTTTTCACACTTGCAGCGACGCCTCACTGTACCTGACCCGGCCCGAAGCTCATTAGAGGGATGATCTCTGTACGGGGCACGTAGTTCATGGTTCCCTCTTTATTTCTTTTTTTTATCAAATGTTCTAGCTCGCAGCTTCCTCCTGAGGCTGCCAAGTGAAGTGTTTTTCAGCTTGTTTTCTGTGTTCAGATCTTAACTGATAACCCAGATGGTTTAGTATGTTCCTGTAACCTGTCCACCTGTGCAGCTGGTTTTCTGGTGATGAACAGACATCTCACCCAGAGGTCCTCAGTCAGGTGTCTGGGACAAGAGTGGTGCTTTGCCCTTAGATGCACCTTTCGTTAAGAACGCTTTCGCTCTGGTCATCATTTAGACCTCATTTTCACAGTTCCTGCAGGATTCACTTTATGAATGGAGGGTCGTTGGCCAGTGATGTTGTCATTTCTTGTGCAGACCTTGCAATTCGCAAGCATTCCCCTGCCTTTTCCATGCAAAGTGGTGCTTTTCCATAGTACACAATGCTAAAATTTTAATAATTATTTTTTATTAATATATGTATACAGTTTTAAATATTTGTTCACTGTTTTTTTTTCATTTATCACCCATTCTATTTTCTCTAACTGTACATTATCAATATTAAAGATGAGAAGGTTATGCAATGGCCACATGTCGACTGGTTAGTTCTTTGTGCTGATTGAGCATTCACTGCCCCTGCTGATGCTTTAGTAACGCCAGTCACCATTTCCAGCCATCCAGTGGTGAGATTTCACATACATGGCACTCTGCCCATAAAGACACAGACTCTGTTATGGATGGAAGGCTTTTCTTCTAGAGAACCAGACACAGGCACTTCCTGAATGGTGGGGGGTGCAGATTTCATACACCATTCTTGTCCCGGAGGCTGAATTGTCTAAGAAGTGCTGCTTCTTACAGCTATGGACTGCTGTTCAGCCTTTGTAATCACATGCGGTATGGCGAAGTGTACTTGTCTTTTCTGTTAAATAGCGTCTGCTTGTGCTGTTTTACAAACCCTTGTTGTTGTGATCAGTGTTGAATGGTACTATGACAGTGGTTAACCTAGTAAGTTATCTCTGGGTTTGTCCTTGTGTGTTTGCATAAAAATGGCACTGTCATCAAACTAATGATTCAGTCTAAAAGCCACCCTTTGATAGGCAGGAGATGGGTAATGCCCACCTTAATATACTCAGTGACAAAAAAAAGTTAAGCACCCAGATGGAGTGGTGCAAATGAAATCAATCTGCATGTGGTGAAAGGTCATGTGACTGTATTGCAATGATTATAATATCGAACGGACCACAAAGTTAGCGGTATAAGCACACTGCTGGTCCCATGTCAGTAGGGTGTGGTACCTCCAGGGCCTGGATACATGTGCCGATATGGTGCGGAAGGGAGTTACACAGCCATTGTATCCTCTCTTATAGCAAGTTGGGACACAGCTGTTGTAACTGGCGCTTGATATCTGGGTCTGAGTTGACGTCGAAGACAATCCTACACATGTTCGATTGGGGAAAGATCGGGGGACCTGGCTGGCCACAGGAGGACCTCAGTATGACGCAGACCATCCATAGACGTGTGTGGACAGGCATCGTCTTGTTGAAAGACCGTACCAGGGTGCTGTCTCAGGAGGGGTAGGACATGCAGATGCAAGGTGTCACTGAAGTAGCGCTGCGGTGTCAGGGTCCCCCAAATCACTTCCTGAGATGACCTGAAGTCATGCCCTATGGCTCCCCACACCATGATGCCTGGAATAAACCGGTGTGTCTCCACAACACAGCAGGATTGGGCCTCTCCCCTCGGCGCCGCCATAAACTTTTTCTCAGAACAAACTGTTACGAGCCCCAGTCTAGGGTTTGGCGCGTAGCAGAATGGAAGGGAAAGGGGAATAAGGGAAACTGTGTGGTGCACAAGGGAACACACAAAAAATACAAGAGATAGAAACCAAAAATCTAACAAACCAAGGCAGAAGTACAGAAAAGGGCAAAGCAGATAATCGTAAACCAGTAATGAACCAAAACGGTCATACACAAAAGTCAAACCAAAGAAAGCAAACCAACAATTCGAAAATGAGCAAAGCTCAAGTTCCTAGCTGTCCCAGGGTTTTCACGTTCGCGGACCGGAAATGACGGAGAGTCTTGCGGGGAGTCGTGGGCGGAGCTAGATGAGGAGGCGGCGCAAAGATGCATCCGGCGAATGGCGACGAGGGAGGGAGGTCCGGAGAACCAGTAGGCATCAAAGCGCTCTCCCAATGCGTTGTCAGGAATCTCGCAAATTATTCCGTTTCTCACCGAAGAGTCTCTTAAGGCTCCGAACTCACACGTTTTACTTAATGTATGGCGTTCGGCATGGTACTGATGGAAACACCTGATTTTTGATCGGCAGAGAAAAATGTATATCTTTCAAAAGTAACGTTCTTACTGGGTACAAATTAATCCTCAAAATGTTTCATTAACACATCCAGTGTCACGTCACGCTCATTGTCTGAGAACTACCGAAAATGTCCTAAGCATCTTCACCAATTACATGTAGAAATATCGATGCTTTCTGATTCTCATCATGTCTTCCCGCTCCAGTAGCAGCCAGGTATATATTAAATGTCTGCTTAAAATGTTTCCAATTTTTAGCTAGGTTACCTCTGATCTGCATGGGTAAAGGAGGGTAGAGTTTATCCATGGTGTTTCTGCGTTATAGAGACCCACTTTATTAAATTGCTGAGGCTGCGAAAGCTTTTCTCACCGCCATACGTTTGCTATTCGTCACTCAAGGCCAATAACCTGTTATTTTTATTTGTTATTGTTCCTGGGTTTAACCCAACACCGTTCATTCAGAATTTCTGAGTGTCTCACGAGTCATTTGAGTGCATCTGCCAGCAACTTCAGCGGTCCAACACAGTCAAGTGTCTGTTGTTCCAGTGTGTTCAAGTTAAAAAGGTGGTAGTAATCAGAAACACATTCGTGGATGAATTACAAGTCATGCATGCTAATACGCAGGATGCACATAACTGTCACGCATGTTGTGAATGAAATGTTCCAGGGCGGATTAAAATCGGACATCCGCCTAACATTGTGACTAAAACGTTACCTGGCGGATTAAAATCGGACGTCCGCCTAAGGTTGTGACTAAAACGTTACCTGGCGGATTAAAATCGGACGCCCGTCGAATGAAACGTAACTTGCAGCTCTGGGGGACCAACACCGGACAGATTCTGTCAAATCAAATGTATAGTTTTACTAAAATATATGCATACATATATACATCTCAATACAAAAAGAGAGACATTTGGCCACAAATGAGCCCCTTAAACAGTGGTCTCTCTCTTAAATACGCAAAATGTCACTAAACCGACAGAACGTGTGAGAAACGAAATTAATTAAACGATTACAAAATGACATTAACATTGTTAACGTAGTAAGTCACGGAAATGTGACACCTATACTGTGGGGTGCAGTGTGGTGGTTCGAGCACCGCCGGGTCCGTTGATGAGCAGAGACGCACACGGGAGACGTCGGAGGAGTTTGCAAGTG
>JABFEB020000020.1:11674570-11691699 GCA_019775895.2 Stomatorhinus ivindoensis | reverse complement strand
TTATTATTATTATTATTATTATTATTATTATTATTATTATTATTATTATACTTTCTGCAATGGGAGTCTAAGGCAACCCAGTTGTTAATGTTATCCCACTGATTAGTAACTATTTATTTTTTTAGCTTGGTGCCTCAATAGAGGACAGTTCAACCTATTCAGACACCAAATTTGGGGTCAGGGGTTTAGTGAAAATTTAAGGATTTTCCACAGACCACAAATTTGGACCAGTTTTCACCTTTCTAACTTGGAAAACTGATAGGAGCCAGTCCAATGCATTTGCTCACCAAATTTTAGGTCAATCCATATGTTTAGGGCCCCCATCAGACCAAATTTCAAGATATGTTTTTGCTTATAACCTTAGAATTTTTTGGCCTAGAAATGTGATCTTTGATTTCTCGTAATCGTTGACTACTCCCAATTCAAATGAACTGATGGACCTTAAGTCCTCCCAACTGGATTTTCCGCAATTTTGAATTTTTCTGCAATGAAGAAAAACTTGTCTTCCTAGTACATTTTAATATGTTGGCCTTATAAAAGTAATTATGACTAGGGATTGTCAAGATTTGTCTCAGCCAGTCCCCCCATGTCCCAGTAATTGTCCCTGGCATTCCCGTAAGCTTCTAATGGTTCCAAAACTTTGGAACTCACCCCCACATAGACTCTGGTACCTACCCTCCATCGTGATGCTTCATGAACCATTTGCTGTATTTTCTGACTCCACTAGATGATGCTTACAAGTAACATTTGTAATATTGCTTATTCAAATTCACAAATACCTATGAATAGAAGTGATTTATGTTTTTTACCACATTTCCTCAGTGAAACCTGTTTCTCAGCACAAAATTAAAATGCTGCAGCTCTCCAGTCAGTGTAAACAAAACCAAGACATGTGCTCTAGTTTGTGGAAGTTTTCATGTGTTTTCTTGACCCAGTAACAGCCGTGGGTTTGTCATATTCTTATCATATGAATAGTGCTATTTACAAATGGTTGGGTGATCAGTGCTGCTTCAAGACTCAGACACTCAAGTCAGTCACCCATCTTCTTTTTATTTTCCTTACAAAGCTCTAAAATATATTTCGTTTCTACCTATATGCACTATATTGCCAAAAGTATAGGGAGACCTGCCTTTACACACACATGAACTTTAATGACATCCCATTCTTAATGCATAGGCTTCAATATGGAGTTGGCCCAACCTTTGCAGCTATAACAGCTTCATCTCCTCAGGGCAGGCTGCCCACAAGGTTTAGGAGTGGGTTTATGGGAAGTTTGACCATTCTTTGAGGAGAGCATTTGTGAGGTCAGGCACTGATGTTGGCTCGCAGTCTCCGCTCTAATTCCCAAAGGTGTTCTGTCGGGTTGATGTCAAGTTCCTCCACACCAGACTCACTATTCCATGTCCTAATGGACCTTGCTTTGTGCACTGGTTGGGAACATGAAATTGTCCAAAATGGCAGAATTAAGAGTTCCTTTCACTAGAACTAAGGGGCCAATCCCAATCCTTGAAAAATAACCTCACACCATAATCCCTGTTCTCCTGGCAACCACCAAACACAGATTCATCCATCGGATTGCCAGACAGAGAAGCGTGATTCATCATTCTAGAGAATGCGTCTCCACTGCTCTAGAGTGCAGTGGCAGTGTGCTTTACACCACTGCATCCGACACTTTGGATCACATTTGGTGATGTAAGGCTTGGATGCAGCTGCTCGGCCATGGAAACACATTCCATTAAGTTCTCTACGCACTGTTCTTGAGCTAATCCGAAGGCCACACGAAGTTTGGAGATCTGTAGCTATTGACTCTGCAGACAGTTGGTGGCTTCACACTGCGAGCCTCAGCATGCGTTGTCCCTGCTCTGTGGTTGAGTTGCTGTTGTTCCCAATTGCTTCCACTTTGTTATAATACCGCTAACAGTGGAATTTTTAGTAGCAAGGTAATTTCATGAATGGACTTCACAGGTGGCATCCTATCACGGTACCATGCTTGAATTCACTGAGCTCCTGAGAGTGACCCATTACTTCACAAATGTTTGTAGAAGCAGTCTGCATCCCTAGGTGCTTGATTTTATACTCATGTGACAATGGAAATGATTGGAACACCTGAATTAAATGATTTGGAAGGGGTGTCCCAATACTTTTGCCAATATAGCATATATTTAAAAAGTAGTAGTATATCTGGGGGTGTTTTTTGAAACATTTCTATGATGAAAATTTGCAGAGTTCTTTGAACAGTTTGGCAAAATTTCTGTTTTATCCAGTGGGCAGCATAACCGGCTCCAGCGGGTTAATTCATACACAAAGACATGCAGTAAACTACCTAATTGCTTGGGAAAGACTCTGCATAAAGGCATGTAAGTGGAAAGTGAAGTGAAACAAACAGAGTTACAGTATGTGTCACCAGTAGGACTCAGAGCATTCAGATAAAAATACATTTATTGACTTTCACATTTCCAGGTGATCCATCCAGTACTTCTAGAAATTGCAGTGGTTGGTGTGTGAGGAGTGTGTGCACATATCACAGGTATTACCTATCTGTGACCTACTGACATTCCAAAGTATCTCTCTGCTTTTATACCATCCCTCCATTGCTCCATTTCTCCATCTCCTTTACTTTATGTCCATCCTATCATCCCTCTGTTTCTCCCTCTCTCCTCCATCTTACCACCCCCTGTCTCACTTCCTCCTCCATCCTATCATCTGTTGGTCTCTCACTCTTCCTCTCTCCTCCATCCTACCTCCCCCTGTCTCACTCCCTCCTCCATCCTACCTTCCTACTGTGTCCCGCTCCGTCTTTCCTTCCCCCAGTGCGAGGCGTGGTCTTGGAGACAGAGAGACTGGTGGAATCTCGTCGCCTCCTAGAGGCCCACACCCACCTCATGGAGCTGGAACGCTGGCAGGATGAGGTGCTGTGGCAGCTGGGCGTGGGGGTGGCAGCTTTGGACCCGCAAGACGAGGAGCTGGTGCGCAGCTACTTCTCTGATGTGGGTCGTCTGGTGGAGGCGCTAGCCAGGGAGCTCTGGGCCATCGTGGGCAGTGGGCTCACACTAGCCCGGCAGAACCCTACGTCTTTTGTGTCTGCTGTGCGGATAGTGGAGCGGGAGGAAGCACTGGACCGCGCTCTGCTGGAGGAGAGGAAGGGGGGGGGCTGCACCAGGCCCCTTCCCCCAGGGCGACCACGCTGCTGGAGGAAACGCTTCTTTCAGGTGACCTTCACACAAACAGAGCATGGTACAGTACAAAGTACGACACAGCAGGGAGTAAGGCACGGCCCAGAGCAGAGTGAGCCTGAGGCCAGACCCATTAAAGCTGCCAGGAAGGTCACAAGTGCATATACAGTGAGGAGCAGAAGTGTTTGAACACCCTGCGATTTTGCAGGTTCTGCCACTTTGAAATCACGGAGGGGTCTGAAATTTACATTGTAGGTGCATTCCCACTGTGAGAGACAGCATTTTAAAAAATCAGGAAACCACATTTAGAGCTCCTCGGAAAGCTCTCTCTTTCGCTCTCTCCATGTTCAGTGTACCATGTAAAATGGCTTTTTTAAAAGCTTGAAAGCACCTATGATACTAATTAAGGTTTAACACTAACTGTAGTGCCAGGATAAATAGTCTCTTTAGGGGTACCAACAAATTGGTCCTTACTATTTTAGTATATCTTTGTAAAATAAACAACAAATCAAATCTAACAGAGTGATGTTGCAGTGATCTTCATTCATGTTGGTGCAAAATTATATTATGTCTGTCACAGTGTATCAGCTTAGCCATTTCGAAACTTCTCATACCGTCAGCTCAGCTCAACCATACAACACATTGATGTACCACTAACATACCATGTCTGGCTAATCAACACCTCATTTACTTTTTATCTAATTAAATTAATGAATCAAGTGAGCTGGTGGTGAAATTCAATAAATACGTGAAACGGCCGAGCAGCCCCCACAGAGAGGTGTGGGAACTGAAGTGCTGTTCATCTAGCCATCCAACTAATGTAGTTATCAGTAACTTTTTGAGAACAGAAAAATTTCATACTAGTTTTTATTGCTTTACTCTTTATTTGCATATGTTCAAATTGTGGTTTTTTTTTTGGGTTCTGAGCACTTTAATACCCAGATAAATAGCTTTAAACATTATTTTTTGATTGCCTAAGACTTATATATATATATATATATATGTATATATATATATATATATATTTATCTGGCATATATATATACACACACACATTGTGTGGGCCCCCCAGGTGATGGATGAGATGGTGTCGTCACGCTTCTGCAGTGTCTCCTACCTGCACACTCGAGGCTCCGGCTTGGCCAACCACCTGTCTGCCCTGCAGCACAGCATTATGGGAGACATGGCCACTGTGCAGCACTTGCTGGAGCAGTGTGTGCCGCCCCACTACCGGCTGCTGCGTGTCTATGTGGCCACTGTCCACCGCTGCCTACAGACGCACCTGGCTCAGGTGAGCAGCTGGGACCTGGAGAGGGGGGAGATCTTCGCCGTGCTCAACTGGGTGCTGCACGTCTATGGCAGGTGAGCGTGTGCGTGTACGTGAGCGGTGTGAATGTGTGACTCCCTGCCCCCCCTCCTACCATTAACATTGTTCTCTGTCCGCTGTCCAAGCCATGACATGTTGGGTCATCCTGATGTGGTATCGGAAATGGACCCGCTTGAGCTGGGACCCCTCATCTCCCCCGAGACCCTAGACAAACTTCAGAGCAAATACGTATACAGCATTCGGGTGAGACAGCAGACCCCCTCTCTGCTTGTGTGCTTATATACTCACATGCCTGTCCCTGCTGCTGATTTCAATTTAAATCAAACGCTGTTGACCTCTGAGTCGGAACAACCATACACCTGTGTAGCGTATTTCCCAAGCTGCTTTGTGAAGTGAAGTTTATAACTACCAAAGGTGATGGTACATAGATTAGTAGACATGTGTAGGGCTGTATGTATGAACAGTGTCCTTCAGCTGACGTGTAAATGAAATGCACATGCAAAATTCCTTAGTACAGGGGTTTAGAGTGGAGCAACAGAGCTTCACTCTTCTCTGATTTAGTCCCATATAAAAGATTTCACATTAGCCAAAATGTGAGCTAACGTTCAAGGCAAGCCACAGTAGTTAACAGACCCCCCATAAATATAGTATTTGGTGCTGCTATAAATAACTATAAATTAAATTTAATATTTTATATTTAATGGTGTTGCTTCACTGGATTGTATTTGCTGTTTGTTATGCCTGGGTTACTACCTTCAGAAGTAATGTCTCAGTGGGTGTGGTGACTTCACTGTAGAACAGTGTGGCTGATTGGATGAACAAGGCTTTGGAGGTAGAGCTGACAGACTGGCAAAGGGATCAGGAGCCTGATGTGGACCACGAGGGCTTCTACCACACCAGCCTGCCCACCATCATTGCTCAGGTGTGCATGTGTATTTATATAATAAACAGGTGAACACATGTTCACTTATCCTCAAATCATATAGGTACTCAAATCAATATAAATATAGCTTTATCCATCCGACCTTTGCTCTCAGGCTCTGTTCCCTATATTCCGTGCTGTGCCTCATGCCTCATGGCTCTATTAGATGTTACAGGAGAATGCTCAAGTGGCCCTAATGATCAGTGAATCTTTGAGGGATCAGACCATACACATGGGACTCTACGAGCTGGAGAGCTTCCTTAACAGGTAGGTAGCATGCCCTGGTGCTACACGCTGACCACCGTGCTCATACTTCTTAGGGCTTCCTTAACAGGTAGGTAGCATGCCCTGGTGCTACACGCTGACCACCGTGCTCATACTTCTTAGGGCTTCCTTAACAGGTAGGTAGCATGCCCTGGTGCTACACGCTGACCACCGTGCTCATACTTCTTAGGACATTCTGAGGCGCAGGGGCTGGTTGCACAAAACAGCTTAAGTTTAGATTTTCCTTAAAGTCCAAGTAAAAGTTTCATTAAAATAAAGTTGGTTGTGCAAAACGTCCTTAAGCTTTCTCCTTCAGATTTCTTTAAAACTTTCACTTAAGTACTTCAGTGTTTCTCCTTATCATAGTCTTATACTTAAGGAATCCTTTAAAGTTCCCTTAACGGTTGCACAAAACTAACCAAAATAAAGAAAAAAACTTAAGATACTTCTGACTGTATCTTAACCACAACATGAGTTTATGGCAATAAATGAAGAAAATGAATGGGTCCTGAGAACAGTGTTCTGCAACTGAGAATGCCCAGTGGGTACGATTAATGATGAACAGTTGATTTTACCAGTCTATGTATGATTTTATTTTTATAATTACCAGCATGTTTATAATTCATTATTATATCTGGCTATCTTGATCTTTTGTTTTCCACAGAATTAAAAAATTAGCGTTATCCTACTAATTAGTGTAAAAGTATATTGGTTATTGACTGAATTTTCCAATGTAAAAATATGGAGACCCATGCAAAATTGCATTTAGTATAATATTTTCCTAGTTTTTCCACATATCTTCCAAGTCAATGCTGGTGCTTGTTTTCATTTTCACCACACAAAAAACCCTTTGTTAGACCATATTTTCATCAACAATTTTTGTTTACAAAAATTCTATCAACACCGGCGGTGATAACAAGTATCATAAACATGCATGAGTGCAAGCAAATAAACGGTCTCCATGGAGATTGTACAATTTCACTGCTGTGAAATTTCAATGCAGTAAATTCCTTAAGATTTTCCCTTAACTAAGAAAACCTTTTAAAAGATTCTGTGCAACATCCTTAAACAAATCCCTCAGTTAAGGAGAAATTAAACCCTAAAAACCCTTAAAGTGCTTTGTGCAACCGCTCCCAGCTCTTCTTCCACTTTTTCTCTGTCCCTCAGGTTTCGTGAAGCCCTGGTGGAGTTTGGAAAGAAGCACTGTAAGGATCATAGCCGCAATCCATTTTACCTCCACTACCTCCTGGCCGCCATCAGCAACTGCATTGTACTCAAGTGAGTGTGTGTGTGCATGACACCTTCTTCTAAATATACATGACTGTGTGTGATGCCTTCTTCTACGGATGCATGAATGTGTGTATGCATGTGCTTGACACCATCTCTGCCTATGTGTGAGTGTGCCTGTGCTTGACTCTGTCACTAAAGTTGCCCTGGGGGAGAGGTACTTGGCAGGGGTGGGTTTACTCATAGCCCCCTGAGAAGGTCATCTCCCTTTAACTTCAACTCAGGGGATAAGACCCAGCTGTTGTCTGTGCTTATGCACTGAACATCTGCACAGGCGTGCACATGCATTTGACTGTTTTGTAAGAGTTTTATTACTTTGTAAACATTCTGTAGGCTTTGAAAATTACCCCAACACTAATTCTAGGTTTATAATGGAATGGTATAGATTTGCCGTAAGATTTCTTGCAAGAGTGTGGAGTCTGAAAGCATGAGTGTCACACCAGATGCGTGAGAGCTGACAGCCCTGCTGATCTCCTAAATAGAGTTGCTTGGCCTTGCTGTCCTCCCATCCAGGGGCTCCACAGAGAGCCTGCAGCAGCAGTGCACTGCCTGCCCCACGGGTTGCTTCCCCTGGACACCTCCTGGGCCCCTGGTAGCTTTGGACCGCGCTGTGAAGAAGGCCTGCCGACTGGTGATGGACAGGCTACTATTGGAGCTCCAGCCGCTGCTGCTGAAGCTGCTCTCTGGTTCCTGGCTGACCCATGGCGAGGTCACTCCCCTGCTCTGCACTATCCTGGAGCACCACCGTGAGCTATATGGCCACGTGAGGCCACCCTGCCGCCAGGTCAGACCCCTCTCCGAGCAGCATCTGGTTGCAAGACTGTGCGACTCAGGCAAGACATCACACATCAATCACTTATATTACTTTACGAAGCACATAGAGAGCTGAGGATAACCTCACATTGGCCACCAGGGTCAGATCTCAGCCTTGCTGCAAGACATGTGCAGTCTGCCTGTTCTCCCTGTGACCAGCCCGGGTGGCACTGTGGCCTCACACGATTGAGGCTGTTGCTTTGATTGCTGCCCCTGCAGGTGGAGTCTGCATGTTCTCCTTATGCTCGTATGGGTTCCCTCCCACCATCAAAATTCATGTGGTTTTTGTAGAGCAGTGTCTCTAAATTGTGGTGCCTTCTACTCCATGTCTTGTGCTTGCTGGGAAACACGATTAAAACAGTGAAACAGATCATTTGCACCCTGACATAAGCAATGGATCACACGTCATTTATACCTTCTGTGGTGTAATATGAACCCAGACCTTTGGTCCTCTTTGGCATGACCTCTCCTCGTACTCCCAGCGTCTACAGGAAGAGTGCCAGCGGCTGGTGGTGGTGGAGTATGTGCGCGCACTGATGCAAAGGAGGCTGGTGTGCCGGGGTGCAACAGAGCGCCACCAGGTGGCTGAGCGCATAGTGCAGGATGCCCAATTGCTGCGGGACGTCTTCCAGGACATGGTATGTGGGTTTCCATCTGCATAGCAACCCCACAACAAACTTGCATCTGTATGCTTAAATTAATTTTTAAATCAATTATGATAGCAGATTACATAAATCTTTGTAATCGCTACAGTAGTACATGTTTAATTTACTAAATAATGTGATGCTTTAATGAAGACCAGTAGTTTCAGTGTGAATTCTGTAATGGCTGTTATTAGTGAGTACAGTGCCTGTATCTGACTGCCTGTCCATGTCACTGTCCAGGAGGGAGAGGGCATGGTGGGTGGGGTTACACCCGGTGTGTTGCTGCCTATTCTGGCTGAAATCATCCGCTTGCAGGACCCCAGCCTGCTGATCCTGGAGGTGTCAGGCCTAGTAACCAAGTACCCTGACATCAGGTGAGCATTGGGGTAACACTCAGCCGACAGGGGTGGGCAAGACCCATTTTCAACAACCATAAAGTACTGCTAGTTTTATTTAATCTCAGCATTAAATGGCATGCTAACCATATACAATGTGTGTTATCATCCTCTTAAAAGTACATCTCTTTTTTCTCAAGCATACCTTGTCAGTTAACCCTGCCTTGTGAGTAGAGGTGTGTGTTACTGTCCCTTTAAATGCCCCCTCTTTCTGTTGTGTCCTTTGCCAGTTTGTCCTGCCCTGTGTATAGGTGTGTGTTACTGTCCCTTTAAATGCCCATGTGTGTCTATATTTGTGTCCAGTGAGGAGCATGTTTCCGTGCTGCTGGATGTGAGGGGCGATGTTCCACGTGAGCTGCGAGGGGTGGTCCTTGACATGTTGGAGCAGAGCAACCCAATTCTCCCCCCTGGGTACCGTCCGGTGTTTTCGGACATCCTGGTGCCCCCCCGTAGCATGTCATTCTGCCTACCCACTGCTAAGTGTTCCTGACAAGAACAACCACTCTGACCAGCTTACTGATCAAGATCTCCTGCACTCTGGAAGTTCAAACCACTGTAGTTCTGTCTCACTATCCACTGCTACTGTTTCATGTAATCCTGAACTCTTAAGACAAAAAAGAGAAGGAGGTCTGGGAGATAGTGATCATGTGACCTGGCCTCAGACATTATGGGAAATAGCAAGGTGAGGCCATATGTGATCAGCCAAGATGCACCTGGAAGGCAAAGGCAACTGGAATGGTACAGCAGCAAACAGTTATTCACATTACACATGCTGTATGTAATACATTTGCTAATAAAATTAATAAAATGTTGTACAATAAACTTGAAAAGAACTTTCCTGAGACCTTTCTAAATTCAATTATGCATATGAAGTGCAGTGTTAAATTTGACAGCATAGTCCTTTTATGAATATGCCATTTAGTTTTAGTCATATTTTAGTTATCAATATTTTTTAGCTTCAGACTAATTTTTGGAGGAAAATTATAGGATATTCAATTTATCTAAGTCTACAATAAACGCAGCCAATGAAAATAACTGGTTTAGTCAGCATTACATCATTTTCACATTTATTTGATAATGTTGCTTATTTTTCTGGGTATACACACAAAGAATGGTCTACCTCTCTCCTCTCTACAGATTCCTGAAAGAAACTTCTCTAATGCTTTTAGTATGACTTTAGGTTGGAACATAACTATTGTAAAGATTGTAATATTGCAATAACTCTACAACAGCTTTATATGGTATTTTATTTATCCTTAAATAAATAAATATAAATGAAAGTAAAATTCACTCTCACACAAATGATTTGTATTTGTCCAGGTCTATTAAACAGGTGAAACGTTTTCACATCGCGTTTTATTTTGTTATAGTTATAGGCGATTAACTTGATGCCTTTCATTTAACATGCTTAATAATGTCTAAAGACAGTAGGAAACAGGGCTCTTCGACCCTCGCTTCAGTAGACGCTACAGCGAAGCTGAGCGAAGTAAAGCGTATCATTTTCATTATTAGGGTGGACCGCATTGTTGATGTTATCGATTTCATCTAATAAGGCTTACGAATAGATTGTAAGATAGCGCCTCTGTTAGGCTATGCCTCTACCTTGTTCTGATTCGGAGTTCACCCACTTGAGGGTTCAGTGTACCGAGGCCTGTTCATTCATCGCTACACCGCGGCACTCGTCCAATAACTCTAGATAGTTGTAGATGCATTTTTTCCTAGTTTTTATAAAACTAATAGTAATACCTAGGAATTCTCCCTTTCAAAATTATTTCAAACATGTTAAAACTAAATACAAATCACAACATAGCACGGTGTAATGAAGTGAAACATCAAAGTTCTTTTTGCAAATTGGGTTGTGTAAGCTGTTCCCCCTGGAAACCCGGGTCTCATTCGCAGTCATGACGCTCAACATGCGCTCAGTCCGCTGCGCCGCCTGTGCTTCGAGAACCTGCGTCGACTGCGCCTGCTCCGTCTACGTCGCCTGCGCCTGCGATCTAGGCGGAAGGTATATTTCCGAACATGTCCGGATTGCCGATCTCTTTCGTACAGTCGCAGCTGATATGGCGGCGGTGCTGAGAGGCCTGCAGGCCGTGAGGGTCCTGCGCGGTGTCTGCCGCGGTGAGCTGGGTGGGGGCTTCGGGGCTTCAGGGCTTCGCTCCTCCCGACCTCAGAGGTCTGGTGGTAAATGCTAAGACACGCCACGTCATTTGAATGTGCGTCTGTGCTTTCGTGTAGCCATGCAAGGTGATTGTGAAGGACAGGTTAACTAACTAGTAGTACAGCGCTAATCGACCAGCTAATAAAACTATAAAAGCTTTTGCATCCCCGGCAGTGTCAAAGGAGCGAAGTATATTTGTTCTGGGTAAGACTGTACTGCACAGCCTTGGTTATGACTTTATCTGAACTAGTATTTGTTACGTAATTGTTATGTTTCTTAACTAGCATATTCATTTCTCATTCATTTCTTGAAGAGCGAATTGCCTCGGTTACTGTAAAAGTGGATTCAAACAGAAATTGTTATAATTATTAATTTAACTCCTCTGTGATCGACAGCTGTTTTAGTCATTAAAAGTGATGAGACCGTACATTTAAGCTTATATACTTATGTTCAGTCAGGTCATGGGGGAAAGTAACATTATGTTTCATTTTTACCTGAAGTTTTTTTCAAAGTTGTTAACTAATTAAGAATATTTTAATGACTATATTGATTCTTAAACAAACACAGTAAAATGGCACATGTGTCAACACCAGCAAGCAAACAGAATGACCTTGAATCAGAACATACTGTATGTTTATAGATTCCAATGAGCATTTAACCAGTGTATTATCCATAACCAGTATTTTAACCATATAACAGTAACTCTTTCTCCAGTTGGCGTTTCTGTGCACGAGTGTAGGAGTGCCCAACGAGGTGTCCACTGCTGTGGTCGTCTGTACTCAGAGAACAACACCTCCGTGTCCTCCTCCACACACCAGCACCGCCAGACTCAGGCACCTGAGCAGGATCCAAGTAGCACAACGTCCGACCAAGTGGGTCCACAGCCCAACACCAGGTCAGCACACCGGCAGGAAGCAAATGTGTTGTGAATAAACGTCACAGATCAGGCATACAAGATTTAGTAATATGGATGCTTTTGGTGTTAGGTGTATACTGTTATGCTCATTAGTTGTAATGGTTCCTGCCTGGCAGACATTTTCAAACCATCAGTAAGGTTCCTGGCATGCACTGGCATACTTTACCTCTTTAGTTTACCGTGTTGCCTGATGACCTTGGATGGATGGAGTGGTAGCTCTGAGGCTTGGGATCTGTGCCAGCAATTGGAAGGTTGTCGGTTCGAATCCTGTGAAGTGATCCTTCTCCATTGGGTATGACATTAATTTACATCCAGTCCTGCATGGAGGTCCACCAACTTGCTGGGAAAATTTGAGGATTGGGGGCAGGATTGGCACTCCAGCCACTGGAGGAAACTCGTACTGTTTCATTTGGACTGCTCTGGTGCTGAGGTGTGTCCTGATGCTTGGCTGCACTCAGGTTCTCATCCCTGAAGTGCTTTGTCATGTGGTGGGTGTGGCCATGCGCTGACACCTGCACACGACCCTTACCTCCTCCTCCTGATGACCTTTGTCTTTCCGTATAATCAGGATATGTACCAGATAATTGGGTCCGTCTTCGGATGGCCAATGATTATCATGGCGACCACTGTGTCTGATGCTGCTTAGCAACAAGAGCTGTACAATTTTCTTAGTGAATTGTTTTTATGCTCCTCTAAAAATTGTGCTGTGTGTTGCACAAGTTTTGCATTTTCGGACGAAATCCTGAAGTTTTGCCTGAACATTTAGGTTGATAAAATTGTAAATGCAGTTTTGTTTAGTGTGTTAATATTTTCATTGAGAAAGTCATGCATTTGTACATATGTCACATTACGTTTTATAGTGAATGATGTTGTATAAAACGGATATAAACATTTCGATTAATGCTCATAAATGTTCATTGCAGCCATTTTGAAAGTAACCTAAAAGTGGGAGTAGTTAGCAGTGTTACTTTACTTTTCTCAATTGCTTGTCCCCTGCCGCCCCACCCACCACAGCTACGCCAACCAGAATGGGGAGCAGAGTGAGGATTATGAGACGGAGGACCAGCTGCATGTGCGCATTCTTAACGCTGCACTGGAGCTTGTCCCACAGCACGGCTGGTCGACAGAGGCCATTGCTGCTGGCGCTGAGGTGAGCCCGGGGTGCAGCGTTGTGGTTGCTGGGTCTCTGTGATCGAAGCCCGTTGGATTCTCCAGGGGTCCATTTTCATCCGTGCTCTCGGTGGGTGCCGGGCACAAATGGCTGGCCTTTTTATCAGATACAGTATATAAAAATGCGCAGCGCTTGGCCTGATATTAGCAGTGGTACAGACAGGGAAGCTAACAGTTTTACAGGACATGGTTACACGCTAACAAAACGTACGTATTCCACAGCAAACGTCAACATTTACTCTTGATAGAAATACGAGAATACACATATTGATCTACACTATTTAAAGTGCAGTGTATTGTTAGCCCGTCTCTGTAATGCTATGACACTGGCCCATTCTGCCCTGTCTCTGTAACACTCTGACTTCAGCCAGTTCTGCCCCCTATTTTTCTGCCAGACCCTGGGTCTGAGCTCAGCCTCCAGTGAGATGTTCCCCAACGGTGCTGGTGACCTGGTGCTTCATTTTGTCGTCAAGTGTAACAACCAGCTGGTCCAGATCCTGGCTGAGCAGCACAAGCGGTTCCAGCTGGGTGAGGCAGAGTGAGTCCTAACTGGAATGTTCTGGTTCTCAAGCAGTCAAGCAGTCTTGACAAGTTTTCAGAAAGCATCCTGTGCCAGTTAACAAATTAAAAAAGTAAAACAAACGGGGTTGAACGCTATGCAAGTACATACATTGTGATATGTCCAAATTATGAATGTGTTAGTATTTTGGCAAGATGAGTTGGTTTTTATCAGTTTTGCACCAAAGCAAAAAATTTTCATTTTTAAAGTGTAAATGAAAATACTTCTTGCAGTGCAAAAGAATTTTAGGGTTTGATGTTAGATTTCAGGATCTCATTTAAGTTTTGCATCTAAGTTTCGGGCTTGATAATACCGGGCATTTGTGTGTTGGACAACGATGACACTCGGAAATCAAACCCATGTTTCAGACCAAAGAAAGCTGCGGAGTTCCTGCGGGAGGCTGTGGAGACCCGGCTGAGGATGCTGGTCCCGTACATCGACACATGGCCACAGGTAGCTGCCCCTTTCACAGAGGCGGCCACTGAAGCAGCTTCAGCCAGAGGACAGGATCGCATCACCAGTTACCCCACAGACACTTCCTACTGCTGCACTTGGCCTACAGGGCAGATCGTGAACTTTCTGGAAGCTTTGCAAAGCAGGCACTTGCAAGTATGGGCCAAGTGAGGGTCTGTGAGCACCTAGAACCTTTGTCCAAATGATTGATAGTGCCCCACTTCTCAGGTTCCGAGTGTCCCTCATGGACAGAAGTTTCCCAATCACCAACAATTATGCCGAATTTCT
The DNA here is from genome assembly GCA_019775895.2 of Stomatorhinus ivindoensis. Taxonomy (NCBI): domain Eukaryota; kingdom Metazoa; phylum Chordata; class Actinopteri; order Osteoglossiformes; family Mormyridae; genus Stomatorhinus; species Stomatorhinus ivindoensis. The sequence continues at coordinate 11,677,327 of JABFEB020000020.1, read as the reverse complement.
GAGGGGGGGCCCAGGTCGGGCATCTGCCTGTCGAAATATGTACGGTACTAAATACACTGCTCAAAAAAATTTAAGAAACACTTTGAAAATACATCAGATCTCAATGGGGAAAAAATCATGCTGGATGACTATACTGATGTGGACTGGGTAATGTGTTAGGGATGAAAGGATGCCACATCATTGGATGGAAATGAAGATTATCAACCAACCGAGGCTGAATTCAAGGACACCCCAAAAATCAAAGTTAAAAAATGATGCGGCAGGCTAGTGTCACGTCGGGTGCAGGGTGTCGGCGGCGTGAGGCAGGCAGAAGATCAGGGTGATCACGGGGTTTATTAGCAGACGCAGGACAGGCACAGTAACGTAGCACCACCACAGGACACCACAATGACTCATCTGGGGATACTAACTTGGACACGGACTAAATACAAGAGACAATCAGGCACGGATATACGACAGCTGGTTTCCATCAGGAGAGAACACGGGGTAACGAGGGGGGCGTGGCACACACGAGGCTCTGACGGGCGGATCATGACAGCTAGTCCATTTTGCCGAAATTTCATTGCAGCAACTCAAAATCATACTCAGCATTTTGCATGGCCCCCACATGCCTGACAACGTTGGGGCTGCTCCTAATGAGACGACGGATGGTGTCCTAGGGATCTCCTCCCAGATCTGGACCAGGCATCACTGAACTCCTGAACAGTCTGAGATGCAACCAGGTGGTGTCAGATGGACCGAAACATAATGTCCCAGAGGTTTTCTGTTGGATTTAGGTCAGGCGAGTGTGGGGGCCAGTCAATGGTATCAATTCATTCATCCTCCAGGAACTGCACCAGGAGGAACTCTGGACCCATTGACCCAGCATAGGGTCTGACAATGGGTCCAAGGATTTCATCCTGATGCCTAATGGCAATCAGGGTGCCGTTGTCTAGCCTGTAGAGGTCTGGGTGTCCCTCCATGGATATGCCTCCCCAGACCATCACTTACCCACCACCAAGCCGGTCATGCTGAACAATGCAGCATAACGCTCTCCGAAGCTTCTCCAGACCCATTCACGTCTGTCACATGGGCTCAGGGTGAACCTGCTCTTATCTGTGAAAAGCACAGGGTGCCAATGGAGGACCTGCCAATTCTGGTATTCTAAGGCAAATGCTAGTCGAGCTCCTTCTGCCAGACAGTGAGCACAGGCCCTACTAGAGGACGTTGAGCCCTCAGGCCACCCTAATGAAGTCTGTATCTGATTGTTTGGTCAGAGACATTCACACCAGTGGACTGCTGGAGGTCATTCTGTAGGGCTCTGTCTGTGCTCATCCTGTTCCTCCTTTCACAAAGGAGCATTAAAATACTGGTCCTGCTAAAAAAAGTGTTAAGGACCTTCTAAAGCCATGTCCAGCTCTTCTAGAGTAACTGCCTATCTCCTGGAATCTCCTCCATGCCATTGAGACTGTGCTGGGAGACACAGCAAACCTTTTGGCAATGGCACATATTGATGCACCATCCTGGAGGAGTTGGACGACCTGTGCAACCTCTGTAGGGTCCGGGTATCGCCTTATGCTACCAGTAGTGACACTGACCATAACCAAATATAAAGCCAGTGAAAAAACAATTGGATACGACGAGGAGGGAAAAATGTCAGTGGCCCCCACTTGTTAACCCATTCCTGTTTTGGGGGTCGTCTCATTGTTGCCCCTCTAGTGCACCTGTTAAGTTCACTAACATCAACGTGGCTGAAACCGATTAACAACCCCTCTGCAGTGTAGTAATAAATGACATGAATCCACCCAGCCACATATCCTGAGCCAGATGAATGAATGTAATAAATCTCTGTCCACTTAAAGTGAAAATAATAGTAAGATAGGGCAGAATAAGAAAGATTTTCTCTCTTTTTAATTATTAGTTGGAGGGGCAGCATCTGAACTTATTAATTTATTAACTATCTGGCTCCCTCCACACAGGCAATGAGCATCCTGCTGCTTCCCCACAACATCCCCGAGAGTCTGAAGCACCTTTCCACCCTGGTGGATGATATCTGGTACTATGCTGGAGACCGCTCCACAGATGTGAGTGGCTCCTCCGTGGATGTCACGCTGACTGTACTGTGATCACTTCCTGCCTCCACCTCTGTCACACTCTTTCCTGTCGCTCCTCAGCTGTCTTTTTACTGTGTGTGACCCCCCCACCTTGCTCCTTTCTCCTGTTGTCTATTCTTCCACATCTCTCCCCTGTGATCTTTATCCAGTGTTTCCCTTCTGTCCTTCCCGCACTGTCAGATGAACTGGTACACTCGTCGGGCAGCCCTGACTGGCATCTACAACACGACAGAGCTCGTTATGCTACAGGACACCTCTGTGGACTTCCAGGACACCTGGGCCTTCCTTGACAACCGTATCCGAGACATAGTCAACATGGCCAACACAGCTAAACAAGTAGGTTTGGTCCTCTCGCAGCTCACAGTACCATTTTCAATTCCTATTCATTAATTTTTTTTGTATCCAGTACCTCAGACTGTGTATAACAGTAGCCTACATCTTTTTAAATAATTTTGTTTGTGGTATGAGTAATGATTGCGTTTGCTTTCAAAACCATTAGTATCAAACTGTTGGCTTGTGTGTGTATATTTGCCTGTGTGGTGAGCCTCTCTGAACATGTTTATTAGGTGCAGTCAACTGGGGAGGCTGTGGTGCAGGGGCTTGTGGGAGCTGCTGTCACGGTGAGTACAGACTGGCATCACTGATAAGGAAAATGTGGCCTGTG
>JABFEB020000020.1:11644707-11655016 GCA_019775895.2 Stomatorhinus ivindoensis | reverse complement strand
ACCCATTTGCTTCTGGCGAGCTACCTTCTGCATGCACAGACAATATGACAGGAAAAATTCATTTTCTCTCATGAAAAATATAGACTCATCAAAACTTATGATAAACGAGCCAATGAGATGCAGCAGTGAAGCCACAATACTGCTGTTATAGCATATTTGAATTGAGATTTCATTTGTATTGTACTGTAACTTGAAAATTGTTTGAAACAGTTAATAGAAGAGTTAATAGAATTCCGTAAATAAGAAAATTAGGACACGACGGTGTGTCCTGCTTTTGCTGACATGATTCTAAATTCTGAGACCTGCTTTTCTGTGGTGCCATGACGGAGCCATTTTTTATGTGGCAGAAACATGCAGAACCAGTTCCAGATTAGGATAAAGCCTGCCGCTGGCTTTGGCACTGTGGGTGGAAACAAGGTCTGTCTGTCTGTGTGTATGTGTTTGGTACTTCTGGTCCTGAGGACGGATGGTAACACCTTGGCTGTTCCCCAACCCCCCAGGCAGCTCCTCCGCTACGGAGATGGTGGCCCTGCTGGTGCAGGCCGGGCTCTTTGACTCAGCCATCACGCTCTGCGAGACCTTCAAACTTCCCCTCACTCCCATCTTTGAAGGATTAGCCTTCAAGTGAGTAGCTGTGGTTTTGATTGAAACTGGCGTGATCAACTTTGTGTCTCTGAACAGTCATTGAGTGTTTGAGTGCATTAACCCTCAGGGAGCTTCTTGACCGTATCTGTAAAAACTGAGCTATGTCAATTGGCCCTGTGAAAAAGGTCTAGAAGAGGCCATAGTGTCTTGGATATTTTTTTTTAAGGATTTTCCCCAGATTGTGTCACTTTTCCTGTAGGTGCATTAAGCTGCAGTATGGAGGGGAGGCCAATCAGAACGAAGCCTGGAACTGGCTGGCAGCCAACCAGCTGTCCACTGTGATCACTACCAAGGAATCCAGGTCTGTCAAGAACCCGTCTGCAGGTAAATGTATTGACGGAACGTTCCACGTTGTTCTGTGAATGACGTCACCAAATTGCTCTTGACCCACGTGCAGTGCCACTGACGAGGCCTGGCGGCTCCTGGCCACTTACTTGGAGAAATACCCCTCCCAGAATGCCCAGCACCAGTCCTGTGTCATCAACAAACTGCTGTCGCACGGGGTTCCTCTACCTGACTGGCTGGTGAACAGCTACAAGGTAAGGAGCGCTGTCCTGACTGCTGGGGGTAGTGCCTCAGGGCCAGAACCTATAAAGGAGGCAGTGAATCACAGTGCCTCCTTCTGGTGGTTGCACTCCTCGCAGGTGGTGGATACAGCTGCTCTGCTCCGCCTCTACCTGAACTATGACTTGTTGGAGGAGGCTGTGGAGCTCGTCTTGGAGTATGTGGATGCTGTACTGGGGAAAGGTCATCAGTACTTTGGGATTGAGGTAAGTCTGCTCCCCATCTTGTGATAAGGAATGCCCAAAAATCATTTTTATGTGCCTGCAGAGCAAGCAGGAGAGTAGGAAGCTTCTACCTGAACATATTAGAACTTTATTCATATTACCATTATGTGTTGATATTAAAGCTGTAAACAATTTTCTTATTCATGATTAGCTGCATATTCAATCACATTATAATTTGTGGTGGAGTAGCCATGTCACACTGAGGTGCTCCTAAGGTCAAACAAATTAACTCATTCAGGCAATAAATGAAACGACACGGAAATAAATTTCAGTAAGAATCTATATAGTAAGCTGCAAGTGAAAAAGGTGCCTAACTTAATTACCAGTAAAGCAATAAGTGATAAACTGGTGAATCAAGTTGACCACAGTAACATGGAAAAGAAAACTGTTAAAGAAGAGTATAGGCAGCTCACTGCTGGCAAACCTGAAGTGTGACATGTGCATTATTCATGTCCAACAAAAATACAACTCGAATGCAAGTACAAGTCAAGTTTTAGTGCTTTCAAAAAAGCGGCAGGAAGAGCTGGAAGTGAGAAGAGGGCACTGTATTATATGTCAGATGATATGTTTCATTACATAGCTTTGTGTCTATTGAACAGGTAGTTCAAGAAACTATTTAATTCCAACCACCTGGTTGACACCCCCCCCCCCCCTGCCATAACCTGTTTGTTTTTGGCTAGCTACCTTCTGTGTGCACAGACAATATGACAGGAAAAATTCATTTTCTCACAATGAAAAATATAGACTCATCAAAGCTTACGATAAGCTGCCAAAAAGTCCGTCAGAGGTCACACAAAAATTTCAGACTATGGGCAATAGCACTGCACTGGGAAATGTGTACGATACCCAGGGAGAGTGTGCCAAACACACACACACACACACACAGGAGCCCTGGTTGGGAAACGAACCCACAAACCTGGGTGTCAGAGGATAAATTGTCATCCCATCTGTAAGAGTGTTAAACATGCTAACAGTGCCTCCTCCTCTTCATATCAGAGGCCTCTCTCAGCAACAGCACCTCTTGTCTGGCTCCCTTACACCTACATTGATCAGCTGCTGCAGGCACTCAGTGAAAACCGATCGAATGTCAACAACTCCAAGGTAAGCGGGCAGTCCAACCAGCTGTCTGTCCATCTTTCCTTGCAGCCACAGAACCTCCTTAAGCTAGCCTTACAGGCACCTGCATCTTGTTTCATACATTTAAATTTAGTGAGAATATATCAATTACAAGAGTAATTTCAATATTAATGTTTTTTTCCCCCAGTTTCTTCCTTATATACTGAGTGTTTTCATGTTTGTTCCCTCACTCCAGCTGTACAACTTACTTCACAACAAGCTGGAAGAGTACCACAGGCTGGTAGAACAAGCCACCAGTCACAGGCTCATGACGCAGTAGAAGCTGTGCACTGAGGGCTGGGCGGGGCTGTTACAGCAGAGAAATAGCTGCAGCCAGTGGCCATTGTTTACAGCACTGCCAGGTCACATGGTGCTCATCTCATCCTGAGACCCTTTCTGTAAATCTGTAATACGCATCACAATCACAAGGAGCAAAGCTGGTATATTTTTCTAAGGGGAGACTACGGGACACACGTTAATAACTTAATTTCCCCACCCCAAGCCTTCTGATAGCCAAAATAGTTTTGTTGGCTGTTTGACTTAGAGGAGATTATATCTGTATGTGTGTAATCTTAAAAGAATTGTCTGACATGTATGTTGTACTTGCACGTGTGTGTGTGAGTGTGAGAGAAGTATGTAGTAATACCCCTGCAGGTAATCCATTCTCTGCACTTGTTCACAATAAATGTATATATTTTTATAAAGTACATCGTAATTTTTTTTTTCCCCCCCCCCCCCCCCCCCCCATTCCCTTCTGTTTTGTACTCTTCTGCAAACCTGTATGAAGCAGACTACTTGTAAATGTTGTCTCCTGATATTTGTGAATTTCAATTAAAAAAAAGTGACACTTTTTGTGCAGCTGAATGGCGAGACCTTTGTTAAATGTCCCTCACTTTACCTAAGGCCTCCACTGTGTCAAATCATTGTCACTGGACTTGCTTTTGTCACGCACGGATATTTCACCGATTGCTTTACCGCGATCGTGCCTCTATTACCCACTCACCCTCAAATATAAACTTTGCTGATTTAGTGACTGATCAGTTTTATTTAAAACCTTACCTACCCTCACTTACTAGATGGTGTGCAGATGCCCCTCTGCCGCCACTTCCGCTATTTCTGGTACCTCTGTGTAATTGTGGTATGAGTCCTTGATCATATCATATATATATATTCTCATTCTGATATCAATGCGTTGTACACTGAAAACAAAAAGCTATAATTTATTTGTTCACACTACTGATATACGACTGATAAATTAAGTAATGTTCAAACCACGTATGAATATTTAAAGCCATTTCAGAAATAAAATGCATAACTGATAACCTAGAATGGTGCCTCACTTTATTTTTAATTAAATGGAGTCGCGTTGGAGAATTGCCACGCATACATACTGTTTATAAATAAATCGCTGTATAATTTGCTGGTAGCTCTGTAAAACTGTGAAATGTGATATTTACACTATAATTGAGGCAACAAAACGCACGATTTGTCATGCAAAAAGATATGTTTACAATATATGCTAGAGGTTCACGTCTGCAGATTTGCCAAAGATATACAGTCAAACCTCAGTTTGTGAGTGTTTTGCAAGACGAGCAAAATTTAAAAAATTACAACTTGACAAACGAGCGAGGTCTTGCAATACGAGAATTACATACACGCTTCGTGTGCCGAGCGTCACGTGATCTGATCCGAGAGTTATTCTCTCAACATTGCCATTTTTAAATTTGTGTAGTGACTTTTCTTTACTTTATGTTTTGTATTAATCATATTTTTATAAATATTTTGGGTTGTGAAACCAATCATCTGAGTTTCCATTATTTCTTATGGGAAATTGTGATATTGATATACGAGTGTTTTGGATTACATGCACGTTTCCTGAACGAATTATGCTCGCAATCCGAGGTTTTACGGTACAAAATATATAGACAGAAGTGAATGGTGCGCATACATTCATCCGGGGATTCCCTGGTCCCGCCCACTGACAGGGAGACGCACCAATTAGAGCGAAGCACACACGGCTGTTCAGTGTTATTGGTCAGAAATCTATCGTGTTACTATCGCTTTCCCGTCGGCACATTCCAGCACCCCTTGGACTGTCTTTGTTCCGGCGGCCTTCCGCCTGCAGCGGCCTGATTTTTCTGAAGCCATGGGGAAGAAAACACGGACGGGGACCGGACGACGGACGATCTTACAGCTTTCACCACCCGGACCTCGCAGCGTTATTAGCGGAGGAGCCATTTGTAGGGAGGAGGCTCTGGGATCGGCGTCCGAAGGTAAGAAGCCGGAACAGGCCCCAGTTCATTCCCCGGTGATGATGGGGAGCCGTTCCCTCCAAGTTAGGTCTCCAATGGCCTCTTGCTGTCACAATCGGGCGACTTTGTAAGCGCTCGTGAAAATGGCAGAAGAGTGTTGACTGAGAGTAAGGATCGCTGATCGCCAGCTGAACCCGACGTGCCGGCTTTACAGCCGTTTTAGCTACCTTCCAGAGTGATTGGAGCATTCAGATAGCGTCTCAGATGTGCGTTCAAGCATTGTTATTGAAGAGTATAGATGTGCCAGATCGTGTCGCGCTAAATGCGTTTTTGACGCGCACTTCCGCCCAGCTATATTGGTAGTTCTTTGCTTTGTTGTTTTAATACATGAAATGTGGTGTGTAGATGAGCAGGAAGGCATCGGGGACAGCCATATCCACAGTATGACGAAAGAAGTTATGGTGGACAGGAGGACCCCTGCTGTTAAGGCCACCGGTGAGTTCAACGCTGCGCTGGGCAGGCAACTTAACCATTTGTACACGGAAAAAGTGTTAGTGAAATGTGATCATTTCAGAGCTGACATTGGATAACAAGCACCTTCACCTACACTGAACGATATGGTGGTGTTCACGCTTGTCCCACTGGCTGCTGTTGATCTTCAGCTTCTCCTGCCAAAAGATCTAGATGCAAATCTGAGAAGCAGCGTAGGAGTGCCGTTGCTTGTAGATGGTGTGACAACCGCATGGTACCAAAGCAGAGCACTTCCTGTCCATGTAGGACATCTTGACCTGGTCCTCATCAATTCTGTCGGCTGTCTTCTTTTCAGAGGGTTTGTCCTTACTGGGTGCTTACGAGGACAGTGAGGAGGAGGAGGAGGAGATGGCCTCTCAGCCTGCCCTGGCGAAGCCCAAACACAACCAGTCAGCTGACATCGACAGCACACTTGCCAACTTCATGGCTGTGAGTCTGGCTTCTGTCCATTCACTCACTGTTTTGTGTTTTCTTCAAGTGTGAAATCACTCATCTAGCCTAGTTACTTGGACGGCTCTCAGATTATATAATATTAATTAAATAATAATAAATGAGACATTTCCCCATTTCTCTTTAATGCTTTAACAGGAAATTGACGCGATTACCACCCATCCGGCTCAGCTGTCGGATGAGCCATCAGTGAACCCCCCTCCCCCTACACCACCGCGTCCCAACCCTAAAGACCATCAGCATGCATCTGCTCAAGTGGAGCTGGGCCTGGGTACAGAGTTCCAGTACGACACCCAGTGCTCGCTGGCCGGGGGTAGGTGTTTATCGCGGAAGGCTCCAATTTAGTATGCGTTGTTTAACAACGCTTGAAAAAATAACACTGTATAGAAGTTCCTTCCCTGACTGCTCGAATGCGATGAGTGGCATATTTGTAATCGTAGCAGCGAATTTTAAGATGCAGTTAGTTCATATTTTGCAGCCTGGTACAGCCCCTGGTCTTAAATTGGTGGGTGATGTTTCAGAAGGTGGACCTGGGGAATCTTTTCATTTGTACATGGAGGTGGCTGGTTTGTCCCAAATTTTAGGGACAAACCCCTGTTTAGGTTGAGGCAGTGGATAGTCTCAGACTTGAGGGGTGTGAGTTTCATTTCTACTTCTGTATGTATGTATGTGTGTGTGTGTGTGTGTGTGTTTCGGCCCTGTGTTCCGTGTTGGAGCTCAGAGGGGTTCCAGCCTTCTACTTTGGCCTACATGTCACATGGGCGCCCTCTTTGTGTGTCTCTCTGCAGTTGGTGTGGAGATGGGTGACTGGCAAGAAGTGTGGGATGAGAACACGGGCTGCTACTATTACTGGAACACGCAGACTAACGAGGTGGCTTGGCAGCTGCCCCACTATTTGGCGCACCAGGTGCAGGGCCTGCAGCAATACACTGACAGGTACCAAGCTCCGCCCACTCTGCTACTGATAGGTGTCCTTCACTGATACTGACAGCTGTCCCGTTTTTCCTCCTTCCAGTTTGACCCCAGCCGTCAATGGCAATGGATCCATGCAGTCTTCCACATTCTACATGGGTCAGCATCCTGCCGGAGGGACCACTTCCACCAGCATGCCGGCGTCCGTGAAAGAGGGGAAGAAGAAGGTATGGTAACCGGCAGAATGTTCTGTGTGCTGCCACACGGGTGGCTTGAGTTTCACTCTAGGAGACTTCTTCTAAATTTCTGTACTGCTGTGTGTCTAAAATGAAGGTGGTCGTAGGCTTTAGACAAAATCGACGGTATTGGCATCATTTTGCAATGCAGCGTTGTATGAGGCGTGATTACTTCTGGTCGCCTGTGTAGAGTCCCCGAGGCAAACCTTTTTGTTCAGTAAATTTATGAAAAGGCCTCAGGCACCTGGCACAATACCTTGTGCTCTGGATGTGAGTCTGCTGCATCAAAAGCATTCTGCGCCCTCTAGGGGTGTGGCCTAACAAAATCGGCAGTATTGTTTCAGGTATGTGATAGAAAATAATCTATCATTTGATTTAGTCTTTCTTCATATGTCATTTGAAGTATACGGCCTCCTTATGGCCTGGTTTATGGCCTCCTTATGGCCACGCCCCTTTGTGGTCTCTGTGACCAGCCCCATGCCTGCAGGAAGTATGAACCAGGCTTACAACTTCCATTAATAGTATGTAGTAATGAGCCTCTATTGCTAGTAGCTACCTTTTTACTTGTGTAAGTTCTCCGCTTCTAAACCCTTTATACTCGGCCTCTGTTGCCTGTCCTCATGGCTTTGCACCACCTTCTTACAGAATAACTGCTGTTCTCCTTTTGGGACCTTGTCACCCCTGCAGGAGGTGATGGAGAGCGTAGTGGCCCTGACGAGTGAGGAGGAGGACAGTCGGGGTGTGGCCGCGTCCCTGCTGGCCCCGCTCATCCCCCCGGAGGTGAAGGTGGCAGAGGAGAAGTGGAGGAAAAGTGCCCTCGGGATCCTAGAGGAGGCACCAGAAGGCCGGTTGGACTCTGAGAGCGAGAGCGGCTGCCACCCCACATCTCCACCCCCCGGGGACACAGAAGCCAGTGTCCAAGGTGACCTTCGGAGCAGGACCCAGTCAGCGGAGAGCTCAGAGGGTGATGAGGCAGAGATGGAGGAGGTGGAAGAGGACACCGTGGAGTTGGAGTTGGCACTGGAAAGGAAAAAGGTAAGAGGCAGATCCTAGAGAACCCAGGTGTATGGTGGTGATTTCGGGGTGTGTGTGAAGGGCTCTCCTTTCCACACCAGGCAGAGCTGCGGGCCCTGGAGGAAAGCGACGGCAGTGCTGGGGCCTCGAGCCCATGCTCTGAGACCAGCCAGGACGGGGCTCGGGGAACTGTGCTCAAGAAGAGCAAGTGGAAGACGGCCTTTCTGCGAGCACCAAGCCCCGACTCTAACAGCCATGGGTCCGCTAAGACCGAACGGGACACGCCGGAGCATGTCGACGCAGGTACGCTGGGGGCAGGGAGCGCCATCGTTCTCACAGCCGTGTGGACGTGTGTCAGCTGACGTGTGTCTGTGTGCGCATGCATGTATGTACACTTGCAGTGGATTCCAAGACCGCAGAGAAGCCTGGGAAGGAGGAGCCGATGGAGAGCAACACGTCGGCTGAGAAGGCCAAGCTAAGAGCATCTTCTAACGAGGAGGAGACCGTCGACCTGAAGGTACCTCTTCCTCCTGGTTTACCTCTTATACCTGTGGCTGCATAGTTGTTCCAACTGGTCGCATTTTCCCTGCAGTTCCAGATCGGAGAGCTTGCCAACACCTTAACCAGCAAGATGGAGTTCCTCGGCATTAATAAAAAAGCCATTTCTAACTTCCAGCTGCTCCTGCTACAGACAGAGGTGAGCGCTTATTTTACCCTTTTTGCCACAAGCGGGCGCTGTGGAGTTCCTAGGTTTGGTTGAGTTTGTTCCTGTATTATCTTAGTTTGCATGGCGGGTTGTTTGCACACCCAGTTCACTGTCCCCACCCCTGTCCTGTGTCCAGACCCGGATCACCGACTGGCGGGAAGGAGCTCTGAACGGGCACTACCTGCGGAGACGGTTGCAGGAGGCCGCTGAGCACATTAAACATTACGAACTTAACGCCGCCCCTAAAGGCTGGTCCTGCCACTGGGACAGGTACGCGTTCCTTACCTTTCACACCTTACACCCCACCCTCAAACCCCCCCGTCGCACCTCAGCTGTGAGTTCACCCCCGCCGCCACTAGGGGGTAGACCTGCGGAGCGTTGAGACCATTGACTTTTTAAAATTGGGGATGCGTTAATCTGCAACCGCGAAGTTACGGCCAGCAAAGATGTATTGAGTGAGTGGGGGAGATTTAAAAGGATAAAAAGTGCCCGCCAACTCTGAGAGACAGAAGGCCTCCCCCCTGCCTGGACTCCGGCTTGGGCCACGCCGCAGAAGGGTACTGTAGCTCTAGGAAGGTGGTTGCGCACGCGAGAGCCTTGCGCTTTTCAGGACGGCCCCCGCCATGGGACGTCGGCTTCCTGGATGAGGCGGGTCACAGCGTCGATTAAATGCGAAGAGGGCCCTCACTCCTGGACGCAGCAGGTCAGACCACTTTATTTCATTGTCTTCCTTTATCTCTGTTCTCTGGTTTCTTTTTGTGGCATTTAAAGTTTCACGTAACCGTTTTGATCTGATTGTGCCTGGTGCTATGAAGAATCGCCATGGTTTGCAGCAGCATGTTTAACCGTTTTTACATGGAAGAAGCCCTTTCTGAGCTCGAAGGGGTTTCTCCGTGAGTATCCCTCTCATCTTCAGCCTGAAGACGATGACTTATGGTCTATCCCCCCCCCTCCCACCCCCCAGTCCATCTAAGGGGACCAGCAGGGACTTGGCTGGTTCTGTTTGCAAGGCTTTTATGGTCTGTTATTTGGTGAGATCAAGGTGGGTCCCCGCCCCCATCAGGCCTGCCTCCCAATCTGGCTTTACTCTTGCACACTGTGGCTGCTCAGTGCAACAAAGAGCCCCGTAACCCTACTCCAAATGCCCCAGCCCTATTTTTCCTTTTTTATTTTTTTTTATTTTAATTCTTGTGGCCCCTCCCCCTACCCCAGACACTGAGATGGTCTTTCTCTCTGTCTTTCCCCCACTCTAGGGAGCACAGGCGATACTTCTACGTGAATGACCGGACCTCTGCCTCGCAGTGGGACTTCCCAGCAGAGGGGGATGGAGAAGAGAAGATGGGAGAGCCTGTGAATGTCCAGGGAGATGCCAAGCCCCCACCGGAGCCCCCTACAGGTCAGACCTTGTCACCTGTTTCTCAGTGAATGTGTGCTAGTGGTCACCGACCAGTCAGTCGTGGTAGCTCTGCAGTTATTGTCTTTGTAACTGATATATGGCCACTCTGGTGCTCCCTGTGCGAGACACATATAGTCCTGACAGTTGGTGTTTTTTTTTTTCTTTTTCCAACACTGTCCCTAACTTTGTCTCTTGAATCTTTCAGCCCCCCCTGTGTACACGAGCACCCCCTCATTGCAGACTGGCGTGCAGTCTTACTGTAC
>JABFEB020000020.1:11613431-11638026 GCA_019775895.2 Stomatorhinus ivindoensis | reverse complement strand
GTTGTTGCCCCAGCCTCCATGCATCTGCTCTATATGAATCACTAAGATCTAGGGATGGGTGTCATTAAGATTTTAATGGTACAAGTATTATTATTGATCTGGTACTTGCATGGTACTCTTATTGGTATGTTTTAATTACAAGAGAAAAATGAATTTAGATTCCAAAGTAGCGAAGTACCTCAGCTGGTTTGGCACTTTCGGTACTAGAACTTTCGATACTGGTACTCGACCGGAAGCCAATGGAAAAGCGAAAGTACCGTACTTTGTGCGGTGGATAAGCGGCCCAAAAGAGAGAGCTCTTCTGGATTAAGAACAGCGAAAATGCAATCAGAAATGGAGCTGGTGAGATAAAATATGCAAGAGAACTTTTATGCCGCAATAATAAATAGGAAATCTTTTCTTAATTTCTTCAGTACTGAAAATGGAACTGATGACGTTGGAGCTTTTCGATAATGTGGTCTATAATAATTTAGCCTTGGTACCTGTTTAATACCAGATTTTGGTACCCATCCCTGCTAAGACCCATTAACATCTGTCACTGGCTGGTGTGTTTGCTTGGGGTGTAACGGTACACTATTCCTGGTTTGATACAAACCACAGTTCTGGGTACACAGTTCAGCACTATTGTGGTACAACAGGGAAGACAGAATGTGTTTTGAAATTATTTCTTTGCGTTCACTTATTTAATAATGAAGGTTGTCTTACCAAGTATGATAGCATATCTCCAGCAATAAACACTCCTATAGCCGTAGTTTTTTTTTCCCCCCCCCTTTTTTTTCCTTTTTCCAACTGGGTCTGAATTTCATGGTAAAATTGCCTAAGACTTCACAGCAAGAAAAAGTTGCAGAAGCAGTTTCTCCTGTGCATCAGTCATGCATGCATTCGGATGATCGTCTCCAATGTGTTTCCAACAGCATAGCCGACACAGTCTTGGCCTTTTCTCTCTGGTGTTGGTGTATTTTCATGGGGAACTCAAAATGTTCCCAAACTGATGATTATGACTGACCTGAGTTACTCACAGCTGAAATTAGCATAATTTTTTCCATGTTTGAACATAATCTTATGAATTTAGGATCTGCCCATTTTAACAAATGTATACATTAGTTTCACTGTGTTTACCGAACTTCAGACTATCCAAATGGTATGAAACAAATGTGTAGCAGTCCAGCCCTATTGTCTGCACAACTTAACCATAGATCTCCAGTACGTTTATAAACCCAGCAACTTGATAAATTTGCTGCCATTACACTGAAACCGTCAGCCGCGTTTATGTGCAGCACATGGGTAATGCCCTTAACATATCTATGTGTAGAAAGCTACTCCAGCTTCCTCCTTGCTGGTAGGCATAGACATCCACGGCTTTTACCCTCTCACACACAAACATACTGAAGGTGTTAAGATAGTTGTGAGGCTGTAGGGTTTGCCTGGCACCTCATTATGCTAATGCTACTTGCTCAAAAGGACCCATTTTTCGATTTCAGATCGTAAGGAGTTCGAATGGAGACCGCTCATTCCAGCATGTGATAAATGAGGTAGGATGGCTGTTCCTTGATAACACTATATAACGCAGCCATGGCCTGCTTACTCTGATGGATGGTGAGTGGAAAAAATCTGTATCAATCGCTCTGTAGCTGTTTGGAGCAAAGCCCAGTTCCTCATAGGGGTGCTAAACCTGGGCCAAACGTGCGGCTGCTCTCCTCTCTAACCCTGGCTCCTCTCCTCTCCCTCTTGCCCTCCTGCAGACGACCAAAGAGATGGTAGCGCGCTCCTGTGCCACACTCATCACACACCCTTTCCATGGTAACCCCCGCCACCCGCCGTGATTACTGTCAGCATTCAGTAGGGGTCATGTGATCAACAGGGCAGCAAGATAGGCCTTGGTGATTCTTAGCAGATAGTTTGGGGGGGGGTCCCATGCTGTCTTCCCTGGGTGGGACTTCCCATGCACTCTATGTCCTGTAGGCAGCAGCTTGCAGTTAGTTTGTGTAGCTTGACCTTGGGGTTGCCATAGGGAGACTGAGAACTCCTCCTTCTCTTTCAGTGATCACTTTGAGATGCATGGTGCAGTTCATTGGCAGGGAAACAAAATATTGGTCTGTATTTTATTTGTTTTCCCAGATGTTTGTTCATCCTGCAATAAATTATGGACTTTATATATATATATATATATTTTTCTCCTTTTTTTTGCAGTGGGGTTATAGATTCTGTTTTCACAATCTACAAAGAAGAGGGGATTCTGGGATTCTTTGCGTATGTATATATTGTGAAAGTGAGGATAGAGTTGCTGAAATAGGCCCTTGCGCTCATACTAAACACCTTCATAAAACATGAAATGGTGACATATTCCTTTGAAAAGGAACTTGAATGTTGAGCAAGTTGCACTTGTTTTTATCTTGTGCTACACAGTGGGCTCATCCCCCGTCTCCTTGGCGATGTGCTGTCGCTATGGATCTGTAACATGCTGGCCCACCTGATTAACACCTATGCCATCGATGATTCGGTGAGAGAGCTTTGTTAAAGGGTATTCAGGGTCTATCGTCATCAGTGTCGAGTGCCGTGCCTCTACCCTGACATGGTAACATTAATGATCCACGTCTCTTCTTCCTGCAGATGAACCACATGGGTGAGATCCGAAACTGCTCCCAGGCTGTCACTGGGGTAATTCTTGAGTCTATCCTTTCAGGGGCTATGTCTGTGACAAATGACCTTGTTCAGCAGACCTAAGGAGTATTCTGGTGCTGTAAAATGGATGGCACAGCTGCTAAACTGGACTACTGTAGAGACTTACTATGCATATTTCTTCTTTTTTTTTCTTACTCTATAGTTCTTTGCTAGCATGCTCACATATCCCTTCGTATTGGTCTCCAACCTGATGGCTGTGAATAACTGTGGGTAAGTCCTGACCTTCAGTGCACAGATCTTTGCTGTGAGGGTGGTCCATACACTGTTTTGTGTGGTGGTTGTAAAGGCGTATTCAGGTGACATGAGTGTGTCTCCTCTGCCGTTTCAGGCTGGCTGGTGGCCTTCCCCCCTACGCCTCTGTATACCCCACCTGGCTGGACTGCTGGAGACACTTGAGCCTGGAGGTGACCCCTCTTCTCTCCCCCAGAAAACAAGTTTATTAAGGCTAGGTCTGGGTGATATGAGGGTGTTATCAGTAATCGGCAACAGACAAGTAATCTGGTATCAATATTTGACAGTGGCTAACCGACTCATACCGCCTTTGTCTGAGGTGATGTAGACTCTGGCTGCACACAAAGCACGCTAACTGAAGTATTTATGATTTAACTTTTGGTTCATCCTTCTTGCCTATGTTTGATGCGTTTTTTTTTTTTATTTATATGTGAAGGTGTCGGTGTATGTAAACATCAGTTATAATGGAGGTGTAGTTAGAGCGTACCTGCTTTATATAGTACACAACAGGTTTTTAAATCATAATTCAGTTAGTCCATAATTCGATCAATCGTTTTCCCATAGACTAAATGATCAGCACCATTCCGCCCCACCCCGTATTTGCTTGTGGGAGGGATGTTGGCTAACTCAATATTACCATTTCTCACTTTTTTTTTTTTTTTTTCTCTCCCAGCCCTAATTCATTCACCTGTTCCTGTTTTTGTTTACAGGGGAACATGAGCAGAGGAAATAGTCTATTTTTCCGAAAGTTGCCAGCAGGAAAGATGTATGCAGTGGATCAGAAGAGATTCTTTTAAAGGTGAATCAGCAGCAGAGTAATTGTACTAAGATGAAGTGGGACAAGTATATCAAATCTTTGTATGCATTTGTTTACATAGTTTTTTTTTTTTTTAACAACCACCAGTTCAGATAATATGGAATTTTATGACAGTGGAAGCTGCTTTGATTGAATCAGTAAAGAGCTTTATATTAATACTTGGGTATTTGTTTTAAAAAGGAACTTTTTAAACTCATGGCTTGCAATGAAGGCAATTCACTTTTTACATAAGGTGAACAATGTCTTCCCTTCGCCGTTGGGATTTGGCGTGTCCCCGGTTATCAGCAGCAATCGTCGTACAGAAGTTCCCCATTGTGCCGCTGTCGGGAAGGGCAGTCTCAGGCCTGCTGCCCGTTCACGTGCACTTGGCCTATTTCAGTGTCCCCGGTTATCAGCATCAATTGTCGTACAGAAGTTCCCCATTGTGCCACTGTCAGGAAGGGCAGTCTCAGGCCTGCTGCCCGTTCACGTGCACTTGGCCTATTTCAGTGTCCCCGGTTATCAGCACCAATCGTTGTACAGAAGTTCCCCACTGTGCTGCTGCGAGGCTCCCCTGGCCCGGTCAGGAAGGGCAGTCTCTGGCCTGCTGCCCGTTCACGCGGACTTGCCTACTTCAGTGTCCCTGCAAGCTCAGCATGTACCTATTGTTATCCTGAGACCAGCCTGTGTCAGTAAGTGTGTTGTAATGCTGAATGTGTGATTATGCTACGGCTCCAGCAGAGGGTCCAATTCCAGAGGAATGTTGAATAAAGCCAATGACTGGTGAGAAATGAGGAGGAACGTCTTGGGTTTATTTCAGGCTTCCTGTGGATCCTTAGGACAGTGTTCATTTCTCATCATCTATGGCTATAAAATGTCAATTTTATTAACTGGTATTAAATTCAGAATCATAATTTAGCAATCGGGCACATAATCTTTGCAGATTTGTTTGTTTGTTTTGCATGTTCCACCCTGGTCCTCTAACATGACTATTTCCTATAGTTGAAACCCGGATGCAAATGCAAATTTTGTGAAAAATGGCTTGAGGCCTCAGTGAAAGGCCTTGACAAGAGATTTGATTCGATGCTCAAGACAGAATCACATGACATTCAAACTTCTTACAGTGGGTATTAATGCACTCTATCACTTGAAGTCTCAGGAACCTCAGCTTTATGCTAGCAGTCAGAAGCAGGGCACCAGTGGTATCTTGTTAGTCGTCTTTTCAGATCAGGCATCACAATACAGCAGATGATCTGTCGAGTTTCAGACTTCGGAAGCTTTGCGTTTCCTAGTCGTGTTATAATTCCATATCACCGGAATAGGTGAGCAAATTCTGAGTAATGTTTATACTTGTTTTTGGTCAACAGCATTTGTGGTTTCACCCCTGACTGGATTTTACAAACTCAATGAATAGGTGTAGCAAAAGGACTAAATTTATCAGAAAATAGTGCCTGCTCACTATGTTGCCATAACCTAGAAAGATGTGGTGTGCAGCACTGGAAGTCTCTCAGCTTACAGGTTCACCACGGGGTCTATTAAAAGATGTTGCACCGATTAGTGTTCTCCTAGTCAGTGCAGGTGCTATATGAACTACCCCCAGAAAAACTTTATTCCTTACATTTTTTCCATTTGGTTTCTATGAAGCTTTGAAACCGGACTGTGCAAAAGTAGAACTTCTAATTTGCAATAAAATGTTGACAAACTGCACCACTGATTCAAATGAAATACTGTCCTGCCAGAATTAGCCTAATGGTGCTGCTGTATAGGATCAAATATTCTGCCTGATGTTCCCTCAAAATCACTATTTTCATTGCTTAACTATTAATTTAATCATTTGGTGACACTATTGTAAATCCGTCAATATCTGTTCTAAAGAGGACTCTGTGGTTAGCCATGGCTGACACTTCACACCCCAAACTGATTAAATAAACCAAAATGCTTTGCGCATTGTACTTTTCAGCATAAGCTTAGCTTGTTCCATGACAAGTTTGGATTAGAACTAGGGCTGCTACAATTAGTCGACAGATGCATTTTCAGCGTAGACCTTTTTATTATTAAATCACCTTAATTTCTAAAATGCAGTAGTTCAAAAAGAAAATGTTTAGGATTAAATCTGGGGTTATTCCACATTGATTGACAATGCCAGTGTTGGACTTCTTGGGGTTTGACACTACAGATAGAACAAAAAAGAATGTGTCCTAATGAAACCCTGACTCATAAGTGTGCATTTCTGCTTTAGAATGATACTTACTGTGAGGTGCTGGCCTTTAGAATAGAATGTACCACTGCAGACTGAATGAGGAGGCGGGATCATGAAAACTGCCCGCAGAAATTAGTTGGTCCATCACTGTTGCTCTGAATAAATGGAACATGTGGCCTAATAGAAACCAGTGCAATTTGCATCAGTGGAAAATGCTTTAATTATGGGTCATAATACACATACAATTAGGAAATACACAATGTGTAACAACCTCAGCATCTCAATACCCGCTTTGCATGTCAATCACACTGGAACAAATCGGAATCTGCCCATATAATCCAGCATTCTTTGAGTGGTTGTCAGAGTTCCACCCACCTTTCATAAGCAGGGCATTACCCACAGAAAAACATCCATCTCTGCCACTCAAATGTTAATGCTCAAGCATAGTATTGCAGGTTGGCCTTCTTTTTGGCCTGCACCTCCAGGATGCCTTCCATGTAGTCTTCATGAGTCAGCTCTGTTGCCCCCCTGCGCAGTGCAATCATACCCTGAAGGGGGGAATAAGGTTCATGGATTAGCTTAACTGACTCTGCTCTTAAGCAGCTTAGCTTTAGCTTCTGAAATGCTGGTCAGTATGATGGAGTAACTGGCATTAAGTTATCGTCCTCCATCAAAGCAACAGACAATGACAAGACCGTTGGTGTACAAGCCCGTGTCCTTTACTGACTTCAGGGTAGGTATGCTAGGTTACACTGCACATTAGGTGGCATAAGGTCTCAACAAACATGGTAACCCAGTCTCATGAGACTTACTTCTATAATAGAAAAAGCAGAATGTGGTTTTAATGAACAATATCACACCATATATCCATCCATTTTCCGCCGTTTATCTGTGGTCGGGTCACAGGGGCAGCAGTCTAAGCTGGGATGCCCAGACCTCCCTCTCACCAGCCAGCTCCTCTGGGGGAATACCAAGGTGTTCCCAAGGCAGCCAAGAGAGATAATCTCTCCGGTGTGTTCTGGGTCTGCCCCGGGGCCTCCTCCCAGTTGGACATGCCCAAAACCTCCCCGGGGAACCATCCAAGAGGCACCCTAGATGCCTAAACCCCCTCAACTGGCTCCTTTCCATGTGGAGGAGCAGCGGCTCCACTTTGAGCTCCTCTCAAATGTCTGACCTCTTTGCCCTATCTATAAGGCTAAGTACAGCCACCCTGCGGTGGAAACTCATTTCAGCCATTTGTATCTGCAATCTCATTCATTCAATCACTACCCAGAGCTCATGACCACAGGTGACTGCAGGAACTTAGATCAAGTGGGAAATCAAGGGCTTCAGCTTCCTCTTCACCACGACAGAACGGTACAGCGTCCGCATTGTCAGCTGATGGTTTGCCAGAAACTTTGAGGCCGACTAAAAGTCCTTCTCCATAGCTTCACCAAAGTTCTCCCACATCTGAGGTTTTGCTTCTGCAACTGCCAAAGCTGTTTTCCTACTTGACCTGCCAATACCTGTCAGCTGCCTCAGGAGTCCCTCAAGAAGGCCCCCTGAACCATAGCCCATTCAGGCTCAAGGTCTCTAACATCAGACATCAGCCAAGGTCTCCAAGAAGGCTAGATACTCTCACATGCAGACAACAATCAGAGCCATTCCACGGACTCCAAGTCAGAAGGAAGCGAGCCTCTCCTTTACCAGAGTAAACTCCAACACACTGGCACTGAAGCAGGGGGCTATAAGCAGACCCAACCCTGCCCAGCACCTCTCCCCATGGGCAACTCCAGAGTGGAATAGAGTCCAGCCCTGCTCCAGGAGTTTGGTTCCAGAGCCACAACTATGCGTTGAGGTGAGTCCAACTATATCTAGTCAGTATCTCTCTACCTCCAGCACTAGCTCAGGCTCCTTTCACACCAAAGAGGTTACGTTCCATGTCCCAAGAACCAGTTTTGGTTGGTGACAATCGGTCAATCGAGGACCATGCTTTCAATTGGCACCCAACCTCCAGGGCTCCCCCTGCAGGTGGCAGGCCTACAAGGCGGCGAACCTATGTTACCCCTTTGGGCTTTGCCCGACCAGGCCCCCCGGGTGGAGGCATGGCCACCAGGTGCTCAAACTCCACCACACTAAGGTGGTGATTCATGGAGGGGCCATATAACAGAACTTAAAAAGTATGAAATACAGGTTCATTATGTAAAAGGGGATGGGAGAAAGGGATGGAAAAACTTACCGCTTCCACACATACTGCCTTGCATTGGGCCCCATTGAAGTCATCTGTACACTGAGCCAACTCATTGTAGTTCACATCAGGACTGAGGGAGCACAGAAGACATCAGGAGGCAGTTGCACATGCTTACGAAGCCTCGTTACAGTATCGTCTAACATCAAAAAGCAGTTACACTTACAAAGCCTCGTTACAGTCATGTTAGGAGGTTACACATGCTTACAGAGCTTTGGTAAGGTAATGTCTGACGTGAGAATTTGGAGCTTTGTTACCATAATGTCTCATATCAGAAGACGGTTGCACATTACAAAGCTTTGTTACTGTAATCTCTCACTTAGACAGGCCCTTGAGAAACTGTGTTGTGGCAGCGTTTCAGAGGCTTTGGGTAAATGTATTAAGAAACCCATATTTACTATCCCCCCACAACAAATGGGCATTTTATCTATGAAATTTCCAGAAATTGTAAACTTTGAGTCAGAACTCGTAGAAAATCACTGCGTTTCATTGTGTTTTTGTATTTTTGGGATTTTATTTAAGGCGTTTAAAGGAACAAAAGACCCTCTGCTCAATACCCTAAGAATGAGACTCCTAATGGCTTTAAAGGGCTCTTAATATGAAGGTCACCCTGCTGTGCATCTGCAAGCCAGCTCCTCACATACCTGACGTTCATCTTGCGGGAATGGATTTGCATGATGCGCTCTCGGGCCTCCTTGTTGGGCATGGGGAACTCAATTTTGCGATCCAGACGGCCGGACCTCAGCAGGGCCGGGTCGAGGATGTCCACCCGGTTGGTGGC
Source organism: Stomatorhinus ivindoensis (assembly GCA_019775895.2). Classification (NCBI taxonomy): domain Eukaryota; kingdom Metazoa; phylum Chordata; class Actinopteri; order Osteoglossiformes; family Mormyridae; genus Stomatorhinus; species Stomatorhinus ivindoensis. The sequence goes on along the minus strand of JABFEB020000020.1, from coordinate 11,629,109 downwards.
TGCGATGACCTGCCAAAAAACATCAGACCCACTCTTCAGAACACTGAGGAGACCGTGCAAGCTGCCCTTCACCTCGCATACATCTGTAACCCCCACAGTGTGCTATGCACAGGTATAAATACCCTATCCTACAAAAAAATAACTGGATACCCCTCAACAGGAAAACAGGTGCAAATAATTGTTGGACCAGAGACACAGTCTATGGTGTGAACTGGAATGCAGAATTAGGACAAAGCTAACAGAGCTCAACAGTGAGGATTTTGAATGCTTTCAAATAACAGAAAGAATGAAGAACTCATCAGGCATGCTTCAATCATGCAGCTTTGCCCTGTTCTCAGTGATGAATGCAGGGTAGTACCTTGACTTGCATGTTCGGCTGGAACCCATCCAGTTGGTTGAGAAGCTCCAGCATGGTTCTCTGTACCTCTCGGTCACCTGCCTTTTCACTGTCAAATCTAGGGATAATATTAAAAGATGATCACACAGGTCACCTAGAAACAAGAGGCCTCTACAAGTGACACTACAGAAGACAGATCTTATATAGGTCAACAGCCTATAGGTGCAGAAGCAGCAGGATTAAGCAGGCTAAGCTTGTTCCTCGTGGACTACCACACCGTTTGGTCCCAATGGCATCCAACTCATCGATGAAGATGATGGAGGGGGCCTTCTCCTTAGCCAAGGCAAAGGCATCCCGAACCAGCTTGGCTCCATCCCCAATGAACATCTGAACCAGCTGAGGGCCAGCAAGCTTCAGGAAGGTGGCCTGAAATGGTTGTCGATTTTGACTTGAGTCTGACTCCATGTTGCATTTGCCACAATTATCTCAAATATGAGCCATTTCTTGGCAAGACAGGAAGTGTTTCAGCAGAATGACAATGGAAACAGCAGCTACTTTGCCAAAAACTATATAAACTATATATGTAGCCTTCCTATAAAATTGTAGCATACCATTGAAACCTAAAATAGATTCACAGAGGTGAAATGGTAACCCAAAAACAATAAAAAACTGACCGCCATTTAGAAAATATTTTCAAATGAAACAATGCGTGACACAATGAATTAATGTTGCATTTATATAGAGTGACAGCCACAGTGCTTTACAGAAGCAATGGGGAGCCACTTCAAATAATAATTTGCATAATTATGAAATACATATGTACGTCATGACACTGACTGGAGAACACACACACACACACACACCTTGGTCTGGGCAGCGCAGGCCCTAGCCAGCAGCGTCTTGCCGGTTCCTGGGGGTCCATACATCAGTACCCCCTTGGGTGGCTGGATGCCCAGGTTCTCAAACTTCTCTTTATGGTTCATGGGCAGGACGATGGCTTCAACCAGCTGAAAGCAACAGCAACCAAGTGACCCACTTCATCCCTCATCATCAGAAAAACAGGAACAGTCAGATTAGATGAAATAGATTAGATAAGATGGATAAGAGAGACAGACAGACACTTTATTAATCCCAAAGGAAATTTAGAAAGAGTACTTGGATAATTCCTTTACAATTGATTAACGAGCACGTCCATAAATGGAAAGCATTGAGAATCTCTGCATCAGCTAAATATGCCATGAAAACACAACTACATACTCAAAGGACATCAGATATTTTAGTGTGTGTGTGTGTGTGTGTGTGTGCTAGGGCTGCCACGTTTTCAATACTCAAACATGTTTGTGAACATGTGAAAAATTCACATTCAAACTATAATTAACCCATTGAAATTTTAGTGTTACCGTAGCCTATTAGCACATTAGACCGTTTGTCGTCTACAGAGCCCCTAAAATGTAATGGTGGGAAAATATGTGTTTTATACAAATTTATTAATAATTGCAGTGTCCATTCACCGCCAGTGACTATTAAAAAAAAAAAAAAAGAGAGCTAGGCTACTGAACATGTGTATATAAAACTGAATATAAAGCTAACTTTACCACAATTAAGGTTTACAGTAAGACCTCGGACATTCATGAGGTTATGTTCCAGAACCTGTCATGAATGATGAGGATTCGCAGATGTTTGGTAGAGTCACTAAAAATGGTAATATGTGCTTATTTCTATAGCTAAAACCCTAAATATGTTCCCAAAACACTAATTTAAAAGTTAGCTTTAAAAAATTTTTTTTAAATGGTTCATGCAAAAAGAGTCCAGTATCGCCTAAGGCATATTTGTCATACTAGCACATTTACAGTGCAGTATACTAATGTTACCCCTACTACTTCATAGAACACAGCATTGGCTGCCGTTTTCTTTTGCATTCACAGTAAGGTAAAATGAGCAAACAAACGGGACTGTAAACTTATTGACAGATGTCATACACGCAACCAAGGTACAATTCAATAAAATATGTAAAGGAAACATGTACTGTACGTAAAGGGTACAGGTATTCAAAATTAAAAATGACGTAAAGACATACAGAAATAAGTTGTAAAAATACTATGTGTAAGATAACCACGAAAAAGAGAGAACATATATATATATATATGTGCTTTCTGAGTACTCGGGCCCGACCTCCTGGATCTGCTTCTCCAGCCCACCGATGTCGCTGTACTGCTCTGTGGGTCGCTCATCCACCTCCATAGCCTTCACCCTGGAGTCATACTCTGTGGGCAGAGTCTCCAGAATCAGGTATGAGTCCTTATTCACCCCCTAGAGAGGGAAATCAGACATTCTGAAAAGAGCATCCAGATATGCTAAATGCTAACAATAAAAAGATGTCTAAGGCACAGAGGAGCAAAGGTAAGCTCACTTACCACCAGATCTCCGGGCTTCAGTTTTTCAGCATCTACCAAGCCAATAACGGGTAAAAAGTATGTCTGCAAGGAAAGTGTCAGTTATCAACTGCGACCTCCATGATACATGGTGAGGCTGACTTCAGCTGGACTGAGACTTGCAGTAACATAATGTACCATGAATGATTTTTACCTGTCGTGTGGATGTTTTAATTACAGCACATTTTCCTTTCCTCTGAGAGTCCAAGTCGATGTTGGCTCCGTCTTCCTCTTGGTCATTCGGGTCCACATCCAACAACTACGCAACCATACAGACTGAAATTATTAAATACCCCATAATTCGCAAGAGGTGGAACAAGAACAACATTTTTTGGGGTACAGTGAGACCCTGTTAAGTATATTGTATGCATTTGCTTGTAACCAGAGAGACATTTTCCGAATGACCCCATAGCTTTTTTCTATTCTATACATTATTCTCCCCAAAATTTGTGGGGATCATTACCCAGAAGTATGGAATATTAATTAGCCTTAATAGCTAATTAAAGCTAAAAGGCAAAAGCAAGTGAGGAGTCAAAATGTATTACTTTTCTGGATTTGGAACACACACACAATATTTACATCAGGCAAGCTCATACCTCAATGACGTTAGACACAAGGTAAGGCAGGGTCTTGTTCACTTTGATCTTCTCGGTGTTCTCTTTAATTTTATCCTTCATGGCCTGAAGTTCGTGGGTGACCCTCAAGACTTCGCTCTTCATGATCTGAATGCACATGGTTGCGCGCGCGCGCACAAACAGCATTTATTCACAGAAATCATTAAAACACAATCACTTTACAGAAGAGTGGTATAATAAGCGCAGATTTAAAATCTAGGGTATTGTTAATAGTAACTATAAGCAAATATTAAAATATTAGATAAATCTTTTCCACTCTCCAGCTCTAATTTACTTTCTACATTAACCGTCACTTTATTTTTTAACTGACAACTACATTATAAAGACAATAAAGCATGTGTCTCATCAGCCAACTACTGATGTAATTCTCCAACACTAACAAAGATGTCCATTATCAAGGTTTTGGTAAATGTGGCTCTGCTATAATGCCTCCCCACACACCAACATTACAGGTTTGCAGTTTCAGACCAGCAATTCTGTGGTATCGTGCCAGAGCTTGTTTTTCAGGCATAGCATCCGTTAATCAGAAGTGAAAAGGCGTGGAACCAGTTTCAAATAAAGCCCCGGCTAAGCATTGGCACCAGCCCGACAATGATGGAAAAGGGCTACCTAAAATCATGTCAAAATAATAAGGCTGATTTATAATAACAATAATAATTTATCATAATAACGAATACCAAGCATAATAAAATCAAGCAAAAGCTTCAGTTATGTGGGAACATTTCACATTTAAAGTGAATGAAAATGCAGTTGTCACAGAACTTAAAAATTACATTGTTATTAATGCAGCAAGATTAAAAGATGACACCCATGGGCTAAGCCTATAATACATTAGCCATAGATGACAAATTACGGTCCATTTAGCTTCTAGTAGCCTAGCCTCTGTTTATCATCACTGACTAAATTCGGCTAAATTCACTTTGTATACGAGTCCTGTACCGTAAGATAATCAGCTAAAATGAAGGCTTGCTCTGTTGCTTAGTCGCATCAGCTTACATAACAGTACGTGACCACATTTTACTCATTAATAACCATATAAAATAAAATGACATGGTATGCAAAATTCTGTGAATGTACTATATGTGAGTGATAGTGAAAAAAGTTCTGAATATCTGAAAGTTTTGCATTAATTATTTCAATATTTATAAAACAAAGAAATGGTTGGAAATTTATTCAAACTATAGCCAAGCACAACGTTTATCTCTACCAATATAGTCTGTCAAATAAGTTGATGGTGGTGTTGCAAGGTGAAGACACACAAAGCTGTCAAATCATTTGCTTTTGCTCAATAACATCTCTATGGAATCCAAAACATTTTTATCCAGCAGAAGATGACTGTCTTTCGGTCACCGGTTGTTCGCTTTTCTCCTCCCCACTCATTTCTGTTAAATTTATCACAGATGTGCCACAATGTCTATATATGAGTCTGACAGCAAAGACAAAATTATCATTATTGGCTGGAGTGCATGCAGAGCTCTTCCAACTTGACAACTGCATGTGTGTAACATGCAATGTCGATATTAATATTGCATCAAAGGTCCCAAACTGACATTATGTGATTGAGTGACTGGGCACCTGCGATGCACTGAAGTCCCCATCTGGGCTTGGTTCCCGCCTCACATCAACTGCTAAACTGTATGTGTGTGTGTGTAAGAAAATTACTCAATAGCCATATTAATCAGTATAACTTCTGTGACAAAGACAGTTGTCTTCACTTATCAGCAGCTATTCAAAGAATGTTCGTGCTGAATGATGATAATATCAATAAGACACTTCCGGCATTAAAAACAAACCTTAATTTCACTGTCCAAGAGGCGTGTACGCTGAATAATCTCTTCAGTGGACATTTTGAGAACTTCCTCACCAATTCCATCCTGCAACAATGAATTTAAAAAAAACAAAGGCTATCAATTACAATATTAAATCACAGCATTCTTACGGTTGAACTAATCAGTCATTTTTAAATGAGTTTGGCTTAAGTTTTTTGTTGTACAAATAAATCAATACTGCTGTTCATTGTTTAATAAATAAATTTAAGCCAACAACAAAACATTTTGAGGGGGATAATTTTGTATTTTGCACTGATTCAAGCAACGATGCTTAAACTAATAATACCCTTTAACTCTTCACATAAGACACCCTGTTAGGTTCCATGACAACGTGATTGACTTTTTTTAAAGGAAGGTGCAGTGAGATCTTTTTAATCACAATAAATATAATTCTATAGCTTCTCCTTACGATAAAAACGGTTTATATTGTATTAAACAGCATTCAGTAATAAGTTTAATACTGTAAATTTCAAAACAAAACTTATTGGCTGCCGTACATGCAGTAGTATTAAAACGGGAGTACAGTGAAACTATACATGCCAAGTCACTGTAGTCAGCAATTCAAGATTTGTCCAAGAAACTTTGGCGAAAGTCGTTTTTACCATTGCAAAACAAAGACAGCTAATAATCTAACAAAGCTCGTCACCAGGATAACATTAAGGAACTGACCAGCCCGTTAACAGGCTAACGCTGTTTTGCTAACTTATGCTACTACCATCGTTGTAACGGGCAAAGTACGGCGGGCAGTATGCGATTTCCTTGCAAAATGCCGACTATGCAACGCGCTATTTATCTTTATGTATTTCTCAGCACCAGCACCAGTGCTTGTTTCGTACAACATAACAGCGAAGCTAAACATTGCTATTTGTCTGTGTCATTCTCCAAGGAACCAGGCCGGTTCCTCGGATAGCTGGATGTGCCTTTATCCGAAAGCTTATTATTGTTTCATGAAAGATTTTATAGTTTGTAATTTCAACACATACACGTCAAATCACAATACATTTACCAATTGAACACTAGAAATACAATAAAACGTATAAAACGGATTTCATAAGCAAACAAACCTCAACCTCATCCCAAACTGATCTGTCATTCAGAGACGCCATTTTGGAATTACTACTTTTGAGTATATTCGCGGACGAATTTGATACCCAGCATTCGTCAAATAATATATAATTGTTTGCCTTCAGAATAAAAAAAAATACTTTTTATGTATGAGAAATTGTTATATTTTTATCATAACATAACTAAGTAAGTTGTTGGAAGTTAAATTATTATAATTATAAAAAAAACGCAATCACAGCGAAAGTGCTGAAATTAACGTAGAAAAAGAGCATCCCGTTCGTGGAAACTGGTGATCACGTGTTTCTGTGTTATGGTATAGTGCAGAGGTGCCCAATCTTGCTCCTGGAGAGCTACCACCCTGCAGGGCTTAGGTGCAGCCCTAATGTAACACACCTGATACAGATAATCATTTATATCTCAGTATGAGAACCAGCTTAACACCAACATAGCTGACTCTAATACTGAGACATAACTGAAGAACCTGATTATATGTATCAGGTGTGTAGCATTAGGGCTGCACCTAAGCCCTGCAGGGTGGTAGCTCTCCAGGAGCAGGACTGGGCTCCTCCGGTATAGTGAATGTGTTCCAAATACATTTAACTTACACTCTGGATCATGTCTTGAGCTGTTTTAGCACCCTCTACGGTCATGTGGTAGCTAATGAGAACTGGTTCCATGGTTGATGTCCAATTTCTTCGCAGCTGATATTTGTGGACCTTCTAAATATCGGCTATCTTTGTTGTACCCTGATGTCCTCAGTAATAGTGGCTCTCAGAAATATAACACTGCTGACCTGGTTCACAGCATCCACACTGAATTAATTTTAAGTCAATTTTTCAATTTGTACGGAGTTTACTCAACCATGGAATTCAAAAGAACCTAAAAGTCTGTTTATAAATGTGATACACCAAGACATTTTTTACACAGCAGGAATGACTTCGCAACCAATATTACTGCAGTCACTGGGTGACACGCAGCATTTTTTTCTCCATCTCTTGTATATTCACCTGTTTTTCCACAACTGCTCCTCCAGTACAGGATAATACTGCCACAGAGCTCGTATCAGAAAACATGGCCATATTTCTGTGTTGCATGTTCAGCATGTTGTCAAATATTATATGTAGTTTCAATATTTAAATAATATAGAACTAATTTGACAGGAAGGAGGTAAAACAGATATTTCACCTTTTGAAGGGCAGGACCAAGAAAAATTCGTTAGACTTGGCAAGTTAATATATATCTGATAAAGTCTTTTCATTTGCACCACCCAGTCAGTGATCAGATTCATAATTAATCCACATGCTACTGTGTCTTAAGGACTGTCACTAAATTTATAGACTTAAGATTAGCATTACGCAGGGCTAACATATGTCAAGAAAATGTGATGTAACACTCCATAAAAATGGATTCTCCACATTATGTACTAAAATTTTATTTCTTTCAATTGTTTCAATAAAAAGCCAAAACATTTGATAACATATAAATTGAATAATCTTCCTCCAACAACCATTGTATATACTCAGTCAACACACATCTCCAACATTGAAAGACAGAGTGAATGCCGCTCATGTTGTACCCATCTGATCAGGAGTGGGTAAGGCACGACTGCGGTCTAAGTTCCTGGAATCCATCAAACTGTCTGAGGTGGAAGTGACTCTCTGAGTGCCTGACCATCATACGCAATGCCACAAACCCTGTGACAGACTACAAGGAAAAGAAACAGAGATGACATACAGAATTCAATTATCCATCATTGAAATATCAGGAAAACTACCACCTTCTGAAATTCAACTTTTCTTTATACAGTCCTTTCAGAACACAGTGATTTTAATGGACATCCAAATACTTTCCTTAAATTATAAATGGCAACTAAATCTGAGATGGACAGGTACATGGGCATTCTTACTTCTATTAGTAGGAAGAGGGCCAGCACAATGTGAACTCCTCTCTCTAGAGGCTGAATAAGGATGGCTTCATTGAAAAGCTGGAACAAGGTCAGTGGGAACTGAAGAAGAAGAGTTAGGAGCCAGAATCCAGCTAGTTCTGGGACCTGCCACAAGAGAGAGACAAAACAATCCATTTTCCAATAACACAGTTTCAGTTTATTTTCACCTGATTATATACATGATGAGAATCTTTCTGATCATACAATCCCAGCTTGAACTTTACCCCCTTCAACAGTATAATGCGATCTTTGGTTAAAAAACAAACATTCTTTAATGCGATTATTTGTGACCCATGTTTATCATAATCCCGGAATTTTCAGCAGTGGATGTAGTGGAGGATGACAGTGTACCTTCTCCTGAAGATTCCCAGCATAGCCCAGATAAAGCCTAATAGCCTCTATAAGTGTCATCAGAATGAGGACAGTAATGAGTATGAACTTGTAATAATCCGGTAGAGCTGGATACTGAAACAGAACAGGCAAGACCACCAGCAAGTCAAGGTGTAACAGACATGCAAACTTACATGGGAAACAAGAAATATATAGAGAGATCATTTTGTATATAATCTTTTTATTTATTTATACCCCAAACCACTTGATTAACTTGTACATTTGATGGCAGTGCAAATCTGGCTGCTTTGAATACCTTGAGGTGTAAAACGACAACTTCACTGACCCACCACAGAGGAAAGTAGTAGACGTTGAAGTAGAGAGACATCTGAAGTGGGAGACAGGATACAACATCATCGTCTGAAAAAGGAAAGAAGCCGATCGTGCGTCTGTCCATCAATCTTACAGGCACACTTTGTGGCAACACAAAGAAATGACACGTCACAAATAATAATAGAATATACTACCAGCATCTATAGTTTTATTGGTCCATTCTACAACTGCATAAAGTTGTTTATCTATGATATTGTAAATAACTGAACCCTGATATTGCATTATCTTAAGTTAGTCAGCATTATGTAAACTACTCTGACAAAAATAAAGATTGTAGTTACAAGTGGCGCGAGGACACGTAACCTGCAATGACTAAACAAGTGAAAAACGTATTTTGCGACGCGATTTGAATGTAATGCATGGAGGTAAATAAGCAGGAATAATGGGGCGTTTCTCTTCGTGTTACGCCGGGTAACACGCGTGTTCTGCACGTATCGCCGTGGGGTTCCCTCGTGGGAACTCTCCCTTCTGGCTTCTCCTGTCCCCCAATCCAAAGTATAAGATTAACCGGGGTTGCCGTACGTGTGAATGGTGCGTGTCCCCTGTGATGGGCTGGCGCCCGGTTCTGGGTTATTCCCTGCCATTCGCGCGTAGCTTCCGCCACCCTACACAGAACAAGCAGGTATAGAAAATGGATGAATGAATGGATGTCGTATTAGTTCAATCTTTACTTACTGTGCCCTGATGACTTAAAACGATCTTCTGTACGACTTTGGGTTATGAACACAGTCCGAGAAAAGTCTCCCAAACGCTTCCTGATGGGCTCTGGGAGCTCCATATTTATTCAATGCGACTGAGCGCTGGGAAAAGGCGCCATTTTGGCTCAGCCGTGCGGAATGTTATTACACCTACTGAACACACGGGGAGTCAACATGTTAAATGCATGATTTACTAAGGAGAAGAGGCCATTCGGCCCACAAAGCTCGTTTGGGCAGAACTGGACTAATAGCTCCGAGTTGTGAAAGTCTTATCTAGCTCTGATTTAAAGGAACCTAAGGTTTAACTATTCTATACTCTAACTACACGCTGTGTAAAGAAGCGCTTCTTCAAATTCATTTTAAAATGTTCTCCCGCTAATTTTCGTCTTTCTTTGCGTGTGGTTTTCTGTTATTTAAAAAAAATAGTCTTTGTTGATAGTCATTTCATTTTTATTATCCAGCATTATATGAACTTGTCACCCTTCAAAACCAATTAAATATTCCTTTATCTGTCACACACAAGCATATGTTGGAGTACCTATCTAAATGTGGACCGTCCATTAATTTCTAAGGGAAAAAATCTAATACTAATCATGACTCCCTTGACCCATACCTAGCACTAACCTTAACCATAAGTAACCAAACAAAATACAAGGCATATTTACTTTTTAACTGCATTCAAAGATTTTAATAAAATTGAGGTTATCCGAATACCTGAAATATATCCCCAAAAGTAAAGAAGTTTCAGGTTTTACCAAACTTAGGAGACATTTTGGTCCCCAAATGTGATCTTTGCAAATCCAGCCACCTACACACACACACACACACACAGCATGTGTATGTGGCAGGGGAAGAGGACAAAGGTGTTGATTGATGTACTTCAGGAAAGCAGCATACGTGTTCATTTATAATTGCACCAGTGGTGGAAAGAGTATTCAATTTTCATACTTAGGTACAAGTACAGATACCACACCAAAGTGTTAGTCAAGTAAAAGTTCTCCAGTGAAATATTATTTAAGAAAAAGTTCTTAGTTTTAAAAGTACTTAAGTATCACGTGTAAAAACTACACATTCAGATCTATGTGCAATTGATTATACAAATCCATTTAACAAAAACAATATGGACTATCATATTACAGACTACCAAAAACTAAATAAGTATCGGATGTAGATCGGCCACAGGTTCGTACTATTATCACTTGATATGGGTTTGTGCACTGATAGCATTGGTAGTCCTTTTTTATTCTGTTAAATGCAGTTCATGATGTGCCTGGATCATATATGATCAAAATATTTATTTTTTTCCAATGGGAAACAGATGTTATTGCTAATTCTGTGAACTTTTTTTGTTTTATGCACTTTGAGATGTGCCTAGGTCAGGTATGACCAATTTTTTTTATTTCAAAAGTGGGAAAAATAGCATTGCTCAGATTCTGTTGAGTTATAGCTTTTCATTGTTTTTACAAACATTTTGATGTGCCTGTGTCAGATGTAACCAAATTTAAAGGGGAAACAATGAATAAACATTATTTGTTTTTCAATACATTCATTTGTGTTGGTTTAAAATGTCATTATCTGCTGCTTACCGGGCTGCTGAAAATGTCTGGCCCAGCTAAATTTCTTAATTTGTAATTTAATAATTGAATAGCCCTGTTATGATATTATAAGAGATAACCAACTTGAAAACAGATTTCTCCATTAAGTAGGATGGCATCCTAGCAACGGTAGAACAATTAAGGGAAGACCTAGGTGAATGTGCTGAGCAGGTTCGTCAAACAGAGATTCATATTTCTGCCATAGAAGATACTGTCCCCCCTTACAGGATAAAGTTGAAATTTTGGAAAGTAAAAATAGAAAATTGGAGGACAAACCGATGGACTAGATCAAGGAGGTCAAATCTGAACAAATACATTATGCCAAAAGGGAAATGATGCAGGGAAAGGTTTCATACGAGTTCCAAGAGTGTTATGTGGTCATTATATTTGACACATTACCAAATAATCCCCACTATTCAGGGCTCATTTACCTCCATACCCTCTTTTCCTCTTTCCCCCAGAGAAAGATCCAACTGACTGGCACTTGTAAATTCAGCAAGCTGGTTGACCATGCTCCACTTCTTTCCTTCATGCATCACTCTCCTTTGTTTCCATCTCTTAGTTCGTCCTTGAAGGCAGCATTGAGCTTCGGCTGGGCTCCTCCCATTTCGTCCCGTCCTCTCCTCCTCTCCTTCTACAGCAGCAGTGCAGGAGTGTCCGGCAGTGGTGCCGGAATCCTGGGTTGCAGCAGGCGTAGAGCAGGGGGTTCAGGCAGCTGTTGATGTAGGCCAGACAGGTGGTGTAGGGGTAGGCTGCCACCAGGACCGAGTCGAAGGCGCAGGAGTAGGGTAGCAGCTCCAGCTGCATGAGGATGGATAGGGTCTTGTTGGCATGGAAGGGCAGCCAGCAGAGAAAAAAGGCCGACACCAAGGTGACAATGACACGGAGAAGGTGCCGCTGGCGCTGGTGGTCGGGCTGTGGGCCGTTGCCAAAATGGTGGGAAAGTAAACAGCCCAGGGAGCTGTAGCAGAGGATCAGGACAGCCAGCGGCAGCAGGAAACCCAGCAGAGTGGACGTCACTCCCATGGCTGCCTCCCACAGCAGCTCCAGGCGCTCTCTCTCCTCAGGCAGCTTGGCAGTGATCAGGCTTGAATAGTCCATCTCGCAGGACTTCAGGGGGTGTGGTGCCTGGCCTTGCCACCACCCGCCATTCCCAGGCCCCTCCTCTTCCTCCACCCCGATCACCGTCCGCAGCAGCAGAGCTGGCAGTGCCAAGATCCCTGCCGCTACCCAAACTCCACTCACGGTCCAAAGCGCCCGGCTCCAGCTGTGCTGAGCCCTGAGGCGCCTTGAGATGACCCAGTAGCGCTCCACGCTTAGGCCAGTTAGCGAGAAGACACTAGCGTACATGTTGAGGGCCACCAGGTAGCTGCTCAGCTTGCAGAGCAGCCGGCCGAAAGGCCAGTGATATCCCAGGGCGGTGTAGGCGGCCCAGAGCGGCAGGGTGAGCACGAAGGCCAGGTCTGCTGCTGCCAGACTGGCGATGAGGGTGGTGGTGAGCGAGCAGGAGGAGGCAGAATGCCTGCAGTGGCAGGATGTTCTCTCTGGTACAGACTTGATACAGTGTCTCCTGTGGTGGGGCCGGTTGATGTAGACCCACAGAACCAGCCCATTCCCCATAGAACCCAAAGTGAAGGCCAGCATGTAGATGGATGGTATGAGAGCCCAAGTAGGACTCCACTCACTATAGTCACATGATCCAAGCAGGGGGGGAGTAGGGGACAAGGTGGGGGGAGACTGGGAGGATTGCAGAATGCCTGACATCAGGGCAGTTGGGTGTTAAGTCTCTGTGGTGCCTTGGTTGTCCCAGTGCTGGTCTCTTTGGATGACTGTTCTGTGAAGGAAATCCCACAATATACTGTTTTCCTCCGTTAGCTAGTTGGTGTATGCCTATTCAACATGTTAAATACGTATCCAAATGAAGACAATTCCCACCTCAGCTGGTCTTTGATGCCTGAGTAATTCTCCTCCCTCTCCTTTGAAGGATTCTCATCTCTGAAAAGCAAACAGAGGGATGAAGCTGTTCCCAGGAAACCAGCTGTTCATGAGTCATGGAGAAACTCTCTCAAGTCTATGAACCATTGAACAATATTCTCTTTCTGTTTTAACAGCCTTTTATTTTACATTAATGTCAAACTGAGCTGTAACATCACATTATTTGAAATGTCAAGGGAACATTTGTTCCCAATAAATGATGGAATCTGCTAAGAATGATATAAACCCCAATATCATACAAAGATATTTAAATAAGTATTTATGTATATAGTATATATGTATATATCACAGACCATGGCCTTCATCAAATAAAGAGGGATGGAGATCTTCCTGTTGTTGAAAAATAATGATATTATGCCTGTTAAAGTGTGTCAGCTTAGCCCAGGCATGGACAATCTTATCCGCAAAGGGCCTGTATGTATGCAGGTTTTCGCTGCAACTCTCTAATTACATTACTAATTAGAGGACTGATTGGCTGAAGAGTCCTCACACCTGGGTTTGACCAGCTGACCTACAGGTTATCCCAAAAACCTGCATGCACACTGGAGATTGGCCACCCTTGACTTAGCCATTTCAAAACCTCTCATAAGGTCTACCCAGTATTTTCTGCACCCATCCAATACACCCATGCATTTGTTGACTTGACCATTTTAATCTTTAAAAATTAATGAATTAATCAAACTGGTTGTGAAATGTAACAAATACATGTAATGGCTCAGGTGCCCCTGAGGAGAGATTTGGGAACTGAAACGCTGTTCATCTAGCCATCTAACTAGATATCAGTAATTTTTTGAATAACAGAAGTAATTCCTGTTAGTTTATTATTGTGTTACTCTTAATTTGCATATGTTCTAATGTTTAATTGTTTTTTTTCTTCTGAGCACATATACACTTACTACTCAGAAAAATTATTATTATGCCTATCCATACATGAAGTAAATAATGTTGACTTTCGCATAAAAATAGTGCAAATCCAGGTGTGGGATATATTATACAGCACGTTAACATAAAATAGTCAACTTTATTCATGTCGTGTGGAGTTGATCATAATGCTTAGGCTCATCGGTGTATAGGTAAGATATTTACTTACTTACAAATAATAATTATTTGTTATATTCTGTTAAATTCGGATTCAAATCTGGATTCGTTTATTACAAATTAAAACATCTATCAGTAATGGTAATATTATTATATTATGTGATCTTTTTTATTCTTAAGTTTTTAAAGATAAAATGAGTAGCAAATATCCATTCTTCCATACCCAAACAGGACACAGATACACCTTCATAGTAACAGTGAGGCAGTGCTGCAGAGGACTCGTCTTATGAATAATGATAAATACACTCACTTTGACTCTTGAAATGAAGAATCAATCCTCGCTGAGGTAAGCCTTCAATCTTCCTGAGTTTGTGTGCTCTCCAAAGACAAAGTGGCTACTTGAGATGGCTCTATCTGACCTTTCTAATCTGAAACAAATTCCTCCCCCTGGGTTGTACCCGCCTACCTCTTCCCTGACTTTCCAGGCCACCCCTATTCCAGCCTTCACAGACCCAGATCAGATGCTAATGGCCCAAGCCACAATGAGTATATGTTGAATCATTTGGGAAGAAGATGGCCTTAGACTGAGTCAGCGGTTAAGTTGTTAGAAAAATCAAACCTCTTGCCACATCAAATTAACATCTTAAGGGTTGTGGGCTAATTATTTTGTCAATTAAAGTCATTATATTGAATAAGGGTAAACAACAATGTACTGGATTGAAAAATGAAGTATTTTGTAAAGGTAAATTATTTTGGAAATTTCTAATTAAGAAAAATCTTCATCATTTAATTTTTAAATCCGATAAACTGTTTGTCTGGAAATTATTTTTTGGTTTTAATTCTGAGCAACTGCTTCTAAACATTAAGACTGCCAAGACCAGTGGTTAACCTTGTGTCCAGCTCCACTCCCTTGATTCACTGGGCGAATTGGCTGTTTTTCTTGATATTTAACTGCTGTGACATTACTATGTCACACATAAATCTTTGGAGCCTGAATGTAAAACATGTGCATCTTTCACATTGCAGCTTTGTTGTAGCATGTTGTATTTGCTCTCTACTGCTGACTTCCTCTTAGATGTAATGCGATGTACAAGTAAAAGACAATTACATGCTTTTATGGCCAAGTTGTGATATCAGAGCAAAGAAAGAATTAAAAGCAAGTGGACCAAAGGAAGTGATCGTGAGTGAACTGGGACAGGATTCTGGAATGTAGAGCATTGTTAGTGTAACCAAGGAGCTGCAGTTTATGAGCGTAAACAGTGGGAAAATATTTGTGAATCACTTTCTCTTTCAGGGAGCTTGAATGGAGAACTGGAGACAAAAGCTGACCTTTCCCTCTTGCTGTTGTCTGTCTGTCTGTCTGTCTCTATCTATCTATCTATCTAT